>CATIWF010075858.1:0-13189 GCA_949630135.1 Balakata baccata
GAATAAAAGGGGCAGAAAAGAGCATCGCTTACATTCTGTATTCAAGATACAGCATAAAAATGCAGTTACACATCAAGTAGTAACTGAGGCCTGTCCATATGCATGTATAAATGCACTTATATATGCAAACTGAACAAATGCGACAGTGAAAAATCTTCTAGTATCAACTTCTATTTAACTAACAAGCCAAAAATAGAATATGAATAAGAAGAAAAAGAAGATACATTCATTAATAACTAAAAGTTATGACTATAGTGAAAACAATCAAGAGTAGTGAGAAAAATGTGAACAAGAGTGTGTATCAGACATATTATAACCATAATTGTATAGCTGACCAAGTGCATAATTACAGCATAAGGCTCTAGTCAGTCATTTGGAATAACTAATGAGAAAATAATAATGTTGGATACCCCTTCATTATTTCCAAAAGCATGTAAATCGATTTTCTATTTTTGATCTAGATTGTCACAGCCTTAGTCCATTCTCCTTCTGTGCTCTTTTCTTGAACCTATCTCATTAGCAAGGGCAGAGCTACATGAATACATGGCTTCTTGGAGGGGCCATGGCCCACCTAAATTTATTGAAATTATTACCTATATAATTTTAGATTTTCTTTTCCTCAAAGAACCTTCTAGAACACCAACACCCCCCCCCCCAAAAAAAAATAAAAATAAAAAAGTAAAATTACAAATTTACCAACAAAATTTAGATTTTTTTTTTTTTTTCTTCTGAAATAAGCTTTTAGCCCTCTCAAAATCTTTTAAATTTTTTTATCTTTTCCCTGGGATTTGTATTAAATTTCTTTTATATCCTACCTTCAAATTTTAACTGTTAAATTTTTATATATTGTTTTACCATTCTTATAAATTATAATTATAATTCTATCAAAAATTCATTTATATCTATCATAAAATTTTACTTGACGCCCCCCAAATATAGAAGTGTAGCTCCACCCTGCTCATTAGATTTATGTTATCCTGTTTCGAATCGCAAATATATTATGAAGTTCAAATTCAATAGAGTGAAGCATATCTAAATTCCCCAAGGAATACTTTCTTAAGGTATGAAGAGATAACAAGATATCCTGAAGCTAGGACAGGAATAGAATTAATGTACTACATTTTGTATATTATGTGATCTCAGCACTCTTTGTTTGCATTTATTAGTCTAATGCCTGTGCTATCCAGTCATATGCCCAATTTTTCCAGGAAATCTATCTCTCAACAGAATTTTTAACAAACCGCTTTGCCACATTATCAAATACTTCATTGAATTCCTGTGATGCCATCCAAATGTCAACGTGTCAACCCACATTCCTATATAACTACCTTTCGTTTCAATTCAATGAATACTAACTGAATCATCTCAAGCTCCAAAAAAATTGAAAAGACCATTCTGCTTCTACAAATAAAATTTATCTTGTCTTCTAATTAGCTGGAGTTATTCCATCAGCCACAATTAAAAAAAACTCTAGAATCCAAAGTTCCAACTCTTAGATAGCAAATAAATGACAAATAGAATATAACAGAAATCGATAAGCATTTCCAATCCAAATCAACTTCGAATGCAGAGCATTTGTTTGCAACTACTCAACAAAAAAAACTCCAGATGAGCGTCACTTCAATTGTATTCCAGATCACATAGCAATACCAAATTCACATTCGAAAGTATGAAGAAGTATCACCACCGTCAAAGTAGAGCTAAACAAAGATAAAACCAAGCCAGAGCACATACATGTACAAGTGAAACATAAGAACTCAGAGAGAGAATGGAAGCGGGAAGAAGGAAACCTCGAAGTGAGTTGAAGCGATAGATCTGGTCGGGAGGGAAGCGAGAAGGGTCGGAGAAAAACTCCTTGAGGCGAATAGCATGGTCGTCTCTGCCATCATCAAGGAGCTCATGAAGCAGTTCAAATGCCGTCAACAGGTAGTTCTCTTCTAGCAAGAAGTTCACAACGCAATTGCACAGTGACGATCTCTCCACATCCATTTCCTCTTTCCCTCTTTCAGTTTTTCATGCTCTAGTTTCTGATCTCGATCTTTAGTAATTTCATTGTAGATGCCGTTAGTGGTTTTGGATCTGGCAGTGAATTTCCTGAGCAATTTGAGCTTAGGATCATTTTATACGGAAGAATAGCAAGGTGCTTCGCGGTAGTATCGCCGTTTGGGAACTTTGGGGTCTAACAACAGCGCTCTACTTTTATGATTCTAAGATTTGGTTAATCGAACGGATTGAGAGTGAGGGGCCTATTTGATTTATTATGAGATGGACATACAGGAGATTGTCGCCATTATCAGAAAGAAAATCTGAGAAGTCAATGGTAAGGTCTTGGATTATTTTATTAAATTAATGCCTTTCGTTCGATGCAACCAAAAGAAGAAACAATTGATGCCTTTTATTTAAAGTCACATGCACGGAGGCTTTACACGGAGCATGAATCTTCTTAAACCGAACCGAATAATCGGAAAAAAAAAAAAGAACCGAATTGAATTGTTAATTTTTTTATTAAATTCGAATTGCACGGTTAACTTTAAATTTAACGAATTTTAATTGTACAGTGATATCTGAGCTGAGAATCGTATTAAATTGTACTGAATTGTTCTGAAATAGAATTGTACTGAAAAAATCGATATTTAAATATTTATTATTAAAATGAAATTATTTATATAATAATATAATATTTTTATATTTTATTATACAAATATAATATAAGTTAAACTAATAATTATATATATTTTAATTTATAAAATTATAAATTTTTAATTAGTTAATAAAACTAATATGATATTTATAATAATATTAAATTTAAATTATTAAAAAATTTAATATAGTAAAAATAATTTTATATGTTAAATATTTTATGATAGTAATATTAGAGAATTGAACCCATAAATTTCATTCAATTTTAAAATAAATTGATCATAGAATTAACTATATTTATTATTAAGTGAATAAAAAAAGTATAAAAGTATAAGATATTGTTAGTTTTTATTTTTTACTCTAATTTTTTGCTTTTAGCACATATAATTTTTTAATTATATTGTACAATAAATTTAAATTTATAATATGTATATTATAAATATATAAGTATTATAGGATGATTTTAATTGTTTTTTATTATATATGGTTCTGTAATACATATCAAATGTAAATTCTTCTCAATATATGTTTATTAATGATAAATCATTTTTTGATTGGTGACACTATAATTAATAGATAAAATAACTTATATTGAAAATTATGCAAATAAATTATAATATTTGAATGTCTTTTCAATTTTTTAGAATAAATTATTCATATTCAATAACTACTCTCCAAAAAAATTTCACATCATAAATATACAAATATTAAATTAAATATCTAAATATTAATTATAAATCTACCATAAATATAAATTCACTTGTTTTATATACAAGGAGGATCTACATTGTAGATTGTGAGGTCAATGGACCCAATTTTCTTTTCAAAACCTCATTTTAGTATACATTATTTTTTTTAAAAAAATACTATTATATTTACGTTAAAAATCAAATGGACCCCAATAATTTAATATTATGGACTCCATAAAAAGTTAAAAAAAAATAAAGTGTGTTTATCCATACTAAAGTAGATTATAGTCTAAATTATAATATAGTTTGACTATAAATTTAAATTGTTTGACCAATAATATGTGTTTAATAAAACATATAATTTATATAAAAAGCTATATTATAATCTAAAAAAAAAAAACAATAGAATTAATGTTAACCTTAAAAGCTAGTAGATTATATATACATATATTCACATATATTATTATATTATATTGAATTAAGATATTTAATGTTTTTTTTTCTTTTCTAGCATTTAGATTACATTATACAGTCTTCCTTAAAGTTCTATATTTTTTTCATCTCTGTATTGTGGTCGTCTTCTCTTTTTCTCTCTGTGTTTTCAGCTAGTTGCTCATTTAATATCTTTTTTTGCTTTCCTTTTCTGTAATTGACTTCACAATCTTTCAATTTTTTTTTTTTTACCTTCATGTTACAGTCATTTGTTCCGTCTTTCAATGTATATAGATCTTAGTCCATTATACAAAAATTATGTATCCACCATTGTTTATATATATATATATATATCATTTAATAATATTTAATATAATATTATGAAACAAAAAATTTTTTTGTGTACATGTATTATGTATGTAAAATAAAAATAACTGAATAAAATTTACCTTCCAACAAAAGAGAAAAAAAATATTCGTTTTTCTTTGTATCAAAACTACATAGTTTACTAAGTGTGAAAGAATATCAATTTTAGCCCTAATGCCACCTCATTTTCTTTCTCCATCTTTTTCCACAACAACCGACTTCCACATTTTTCCTCTCAGTGTTATTTTCCTTTTGCAAACCGAATCACTCCAATCCTTCCTCCCCCTCCATTTGCAGTTCGACTTCCACACGAATCAAGTGAATAAAATTTCTAAAATTATTACAAGTTAAAAAGAGATCTGAGAGTGTAAGATAATCCAGCTCTTGCATGTTGTCTTGAGGGAGCCTTCAAAAGGTATTTTCTACAACTTTTCTTTGTCATTCCTCCCTTTTCTTGTTTCATTTTATCATAATTATAGGCATTGCTTGTAATATGTTTTGCATCACTAGAATCAAATTAAGAATTGCTATAGTTTGATTAGATCTTTATCTTAAACAAAATTGATAATCAGTGCCATCAATTATAAGAATTTCCTAATTGTGGTTGGATGGTCTTCAAAACATCAATTGTCGTTTCGTTTAGGAGTTAAAACTATTGAAACATAATATTTTTCAAAGGAAGGAATGGGTGGTCCGAGAATAGTAATAGGAGAGGGCTCATAGCCCTTCTCTCCCTCTTCCCACGCCTATTTGTTTCCAGATTTTCTTTTTCAAACCTTATCCAATTTGCTTCAATGGGTCAATTCACAATTAATCTTTCAAAAAGAAATATTGACTTAATCCAAGCCTTAAGCCAAGAGACTGTCTTTACACCTTAGTAAAAAACTATGAGTTGGCTTTATAAATGGATGAACACAAACATTATGGTAGCTTATATTTCATGTTTAATGTTTTTTTTTCATATTTTCAAACACAATGAAACCTCCTAGCTCCTATGGCTCCTCTTCAATGAGTAAATGAAAAGAGTTAGAAGCATCTACTAATGAAAATATTATTGCTCCACCTGCTGCCCCTATAGAGATTTCAATTAGGTCAATAATAAATATAAATTTAACAGGTATGACTACTCTAAAATCTATAAATAAAAGATGCAGGTCTGAGGTTTGGGAGCATTTTGAAAAATTATATGATGCTAATGGAAATGAAACGGGAAGGGTTACATGTAAATGGTGCTATAAGGATTATCAAGGAAAGAGCAAATTAGGCATTTCAGGATTATGGAAACATCTAAGGGAAAGTTGTAAGAAATTTCCAGATAAAAAAGAATTAGCGACTACACATAAGATTAAAGATAAGGTATAATCATCTTTGACCTTTGTTGGGTCAGGTAGTAGTGATAACACTACGTTAACTTATTGAAAATTTGATCAAGATGCTACTAAAGGAGCTTTAGTTAGAATGATCATCAAAGATGAACTACCATTTATTTTTGTCGAGCATGAAGGTTTTAAGAAATTTATTGCAATCATTTTGTTCTGAATTTAAAATCTCATCTAGAGTGACTATTGCAAGAGATTGTTACTCTCTTATATACATAAAAGAAAGAAATTGAAAGATTTAATTGAAAGGGAATGTAAAAGAGTATCCTTGACAACTGATACTTGGACTAGCATTCAAAATGTGTCCTATTTGTATTTGACTGCACATTTTATTGATTCAAATTGGAAGATGCAAAAAAGAATATTGAATTTTTGTGTTATTAAGAGTCATAAAGGAGCTAACATTGGGAATGTCATTAATTATTGTATAGATGAGTGGTGTTTGAATAAAGTGATGTGTATAATTATTGATAATACGTCATCTAACGATGTTGCGATTCAACAGTTGAAAAATAGATTATCTAGAAAATATGCATTTGTTTTAGGTGGTGAAGCTTTTCATATGAGATGTTGTGCTCACATTCTTCAATTAATTGTGAGAGATGGACTTCAATGTGTTGATAATTCTATTAAACAAAATTAGAGCTACTATCAAGAATGTTAGAAACAATCCCTAAATGTTGAATTTTTTCAAAAGATCTTATGACGTATCAAATATCAAGTATACAAAATATTTGATCCTAGATTGTCCCACGAGGTGGAATTCAACATACTTGATGTTAGAAACTATTTTAGAGTATCAAAAAGCTTTTGATAAGTTGGAGAATGTAGATAGCAAATACTTGATTGAGTTTAGGGTTGTTTTTCTTACTAATGTTGATTGGCACAAAATTTTTGAAGAGATTTTATGAAGTCACTTGCAAGCTATTTGGTACATTATATTCAATTGCAAATTTGTATTTTCCTGAGATAGTTTATATTTTGAATTTGTTGCAATCTTCTGAAAAAAGTTGCGATGATTACTTAGTTGAAATGAGAAAATAAATGAAGTTGAAATTTGATAAGTATTGGGAATCCATAAACAAGATGAACATTATTCTTTTTGTAGTTGTGGTATTAGATCCAAGGTTTAAAATGAAATTTATTACTTCAAAATATGTAACTTTTTATGGTGAGCTTAAGATAGAATTATTGGTTGCTAAGGTGAGAGATGCTTTGCTTACAAAAAATAGGAACAAACAGATATTGCTCCGATTGTAGCCTCACCCCTTAAGTTAGATGATAATGAAGATGATGGTTATGACACATGGTTTATGGAAAATGAAGACAAGGAAGAAATAGTGACTTAAGGAGATTTGGATGTATATTTGTATGACAAATTAGCAAAAAATAGTCTTGATTTTGATATTTTAGATTGGTGGAAAGTTAATGCACAAAATTTTCTGACTTTGGCAAAGGTTGCCAAAGATGTTTTGGTTGTTCAATGCTCAATTGTGGCTTCTGAATCTGCCTTTAGCACTGGAGGAAGGACTTTGGACCAGTTTAGGAGTTCTTTGACTCCAATTACAACTAAGGTTCTTCTTTGTTGCCAAGATTGGTTAAGATGTGCTGAACCAATGGCAAATGAAGCATTTGTTGAAGAGCTTGAAAATTTTGAGTCAAGTAATTATCATAACTATATTTTCTTATCAAATCATGCATTTGTTTAAATTTTCCTTTTTGTTGTAATTGTGCATTTTTTTTTTTGTTTAGATATTGCTCAAGATCCCGAAGTTAGTGAACATATTGTGCAAAGAATTACAATTGTATACAATTGGTCAGATTTTTTTTTGGCATTTTTCTTTTTTATACTCTCTTACTTTCAATTTCTAAATATAATCATGTATACAATTGGTCATATTTTTCTTTTGAGTGTTGCTTGATTGTCAATATCTTGATAGAATTTTATTTCTTTTCCAATGAAGAAAAAATTAATGTATGGGGCATATAATAGATATTGGATATGAAATTCTTAATGTGGTTAAATAATGATAAAAATATGTAAGTTTTGTTATTTACGATGTATTGTCTACCATGGTTCTGTAGGATATTCTCTATCAAATATCAAATTTTCATTTGGAACTTGAAAGTTATAATTTAAGAACATCTACAAGCTTTGGATTTTTTTTTTCCAGATTCTAGATAATGATTCTAGATGGATGTATCTTTTTCAATGGTGATAAATATGTTTTTTGTTGTGAAAAATATTTATGCAATCTTCATATTGTGGGTCGTCAACTTTTTACTTCTATATTTTGGTTTATGTTGTGATATTTATGTAACTTTATTTCTTTTCAAGTTTTACATGATTGTGTTTAAATTTTTGTATTTATTTTAGTTATATTATCCGAGTACAAAATTATTTGTATTATATTGTTTAGTATCGAAAGACCCAAATAACTATCCCAAACTCTTAGGACAATACAATATGGATATTTATTTTTTACAGTACAAGACATGAGTTTATGAATCTTCGAACTTTCAATACAATTTTGGAGATTTTCCAATCCCCGGATTGGACCAGACCGTATACACTCCTAACATGCACATTGCACTTGTTGCGCATGCCAATTGGAAATTCAAAAATTCATATTAAAAGTTCAAAAATTATAGAATATTTTCTATCTAACTTTTCTCTTATTCTTTTTTCTAGCACAAACTCATTTAAATGAGTGATTTTGGTTATTCTTGATATGAAATTACTCATATATATCTTTTTTTATCAATTCTAAAATAAGTAGTTATTCCACATAGAACTAGATTTGTTGTTTGTTTCATTTTTCATAATTCCTTCATCTTCTTGCAGTGTTTGGAGGCCTAATGAAACGGTCCATTTTCTTACTGATAAATTCCTCTCCTTGGCAACCACTATCAAAGGTATGATCTCTCTTCATGCACCAATAACCTATCTTGCAAGATATCCCCATCTCATGACAGATCAAAATTGTGCTCTCTTTACTCCATCTCATTCTCAATATGAGAGCTTGTTAGACATTCAATATCTCCTCAATTGCAAGCCCTAAGGAAGTAGACACTTTCTTCTATGCCTTTGGAGAGCATGGTGCCCAAAAGGCAATCCAAGAGGTAATAAGGAAACGTGCAAGGTTCTCAATAGGAGGAGAAGGATCAAGTACCCAAGACATGCCTCCACCACTACCTCTTAAAGCCCAAACTGTCACCTTGCAAAGTTTTTATGACTTTTAAATGCAATCCTTCAACACCATGAGGGATATGATGCAACATCTCCACTTGGACATTCAAAGCATCCAAGGACAAATGAATCTCAATGTTTGTACTTATAGCTTTAAAGCGGTCCCTCCTTTTTAGGAGAAGTAAGGCATTCAAGAGGAGGAAGAGGGCGGTGAAGAAGAAGAAGAGGAGGCAAATGATGAAGAAAGAGATGATTAGCCTAGTTATGCCTTTCACTTCTTTCTTTTCTAGGCTAAGTATTTAGATATATGGTACATCGTGTTTAGATCACACATTTTCTTTTTCATGTAACACATAAAATATTTTCTTGTTTTCATTTCTTACTCTCCTTAGTGATTTTTTTTTTTTGCTTTATATGTATATACTCTTTTTGATCTTGACAAAGGGGGAGAAGAAAGAACATGAAATTTAAGCAAAAATTAACTCAATTTTCGGATTGGTAACTTAGTTACCTATGTTGACTTTAACAATCTTGTTTAACTTAAGTTATTCAATATGCATTTTGCCTTCAAATGATGTGAAACTTTGTATGCATGATTTTCAGTACTTTAATTTAATATATGCACTATCAATTTGTTATTTTTACTTAGTTTCAGTGGAGCTAAAGGTAACTTTATTTCCTTAAACCCAAGGTGAATTCCTATAGGGCACCCCCTACAGTTCACCATGGTAACGCAGAGCCCTACTACTGAGCGGTGGATAGACATGAGGGGCTTCGCAAGGCATATGAGTACATCGATCGGTTGGGCTGTCAAGCACCGATGTCGTGCCTATAAGCGAAAGCGAATTCCTACCCCCCCTCCCCCAGCGACACTCGAGGGATTCAAACCTACAACCTCGCTCTAATACTAATTGTTGCCCAAACAATCACCAAGAAAGGGAGGGGGAGGGGGGTGAATTGGTGGAAAATTAAAAATTCTTGCACACATAAGGGAGATAAAGGTAGGAAGATATGAGGTGTTAACTAACCCTACTCCTCTCCCTAATCACAACTGGGTATTCACTAATCTAATAACTTAGATTACAAATGGAGTTTTAACTAGTTTTAACTAATCTAATAACTAAGACTAACACTCAACCCAAATTTTTCTTGTGTTTTGATGGCTAACACAACAACCAATTCCTTGTAATTTGGCTCACACTACCCAATTATAAGATAACTTAAGTGTTTTAAAGCTAACACTTGAACCCTTACCGAACAATTATTTGAGGAAAGATTAAGAAAATAAATTGTAAGAGTTTTGACACTTAGTGTAATGCCCCAAAAACTCGGTAATCGTGAATAGTACTTTCTAAGCATGAATAGTGTCGCTCCGGGATGAATAGTATAACTCGAGAGCGAAAAATATTTTACTTGACTATCAGAAAGTAAAATTCATGAGAAGTCTGAGGATGTAATTTGAGGTGAAATTGAGTTCAAATGGGCCTTTAAAAGTCAAAAATAAAAATAAGATATAATTCGGTTTGAATAGTAACCTAGTTTGATTGAACTTCGACCGAACATGAAAAAAATGCTAAAGACCTCCGAAAAATTATTTGAACATATAGACTCACTCTAAATATTATGAAGATTTTTCGGTAGGGAAAAATTTATTTTTGGGTGACTCAGAAAAATAAGTTTTCAGACCGGTAAAATTTTCCAGACCAGGAAACGACGTCATTTTGACCCAAAATTTTTTTTGTACCCTAAGGAATACTTTTTAAGAATTATGGACATATTTTTATGAGAAATGGTGCAAGAAAAATAGAAGAAAAATAATTGAGCTTGAAAATGTTAGAAAAATTGGATAATGGGCCAATTTTGGGTTGGACCAATGGGTTGGATCTAGCTTGGCCCATTTGGATGGGCATAAAAGGGACAAAATATCATAATTTGTCAAGAACCCTCCACAACCATCACTAACTACTCCTCTCTTGGCTGAAACCCTCTCCCCCATTTTCCACTTCAAATTTCTCTTCAAAATTCCACCAAAATTTTAGCTCCCAAATAATTCTAAGGCCCTAGATTCATCTTTGGCAAGCTTAAGAACTCAATTTTTGGTGAAGAAGTTGATAGAAGTGTGAAGGAAGAATTTAGAGTAAAACTCCAATTAAGTGAGTTTAGTGAATTTAATCGTGTTTTGGGTATATTTTAAGGTAGAGATTTATAAATCATTCAAATTTTGGATTATCGAAAAAGGAAAAATTGAGGGAGAACTTATGTATGAAATTTTGCTAGGTGAAGGTGACAAAGAGGGAGCAATCAAAGATAAGAAAAAATAAAAAGAAATAGAGAAATAAGCAAGAAGAAAAGAGAAATAAGATTTGTGGATACAAATTTTATTGTTTTCCATTTATTTTGATGGTTTTTCATGTGTATATATGTATGTGTGCATGAAGAAAAATTATGAATTCATGGAAATTTAGTGTAGAAATATGAAATTTAGTTTAAATTATGATGTTTGGAATGAATGATTTGATAAAAATAAAATTTGAACTAGATAGGGTGAATGGACCTAATGGTGTATCATAAGGAAAATAAATTAATTTCATGAGATTTTAATGAATTTTAGTAGGAAAATGAAAATAGAATTAAAATAAAGTTAGTAGGAATTTAGTGAGAATTTTTGGGAATTAATTGGTTATATTATGGTTTAAATAGGTATTTTGTACAAGATTTCATAAATTATAAATACACGTTTTAATAATTATTAATAATGATATGCATGAAAAATTTGCTAATTATTAATAAGGATTATGGAGAAATAAATAAGAAGTGGAAATATAGAAGTTATATGATAATTTTGAATATGTAAGTATGAATAAGAAATAATATGATGTATGTATGTTTAATTATGTTATATAGAATAAGAAATAGAATTATGTTTATGAATAAGAAATAATATGATGTATGTATGTTTAATTATGTTATATAGAATAAGAAATAGAATTATGTTTATGAATAAGAAATAAAGCTATTTAAGGGTAAAAAAAAAGTAAAGGAAAAATTGATTTTTGCCCTTAGTATACTAGTAGTTAAACCAGAAGTACATGATATAATTGGCTAGCCATAGAGACACATTACAGAGGTACGAGTCATGACGACTCGAATGTATAGGCCAATGGTGGTGTACAAAAATGTTTCCATATTATGATGTTTACAGCTTTATGGTCCTTAGTGATCAACTTTTTATATTTTCGAACATCTGGAGTCCACATTCCGTATGTCCGGTTCGAGGATTTCTAATGGATATTAATAGGAGCAAAATAAGGAGTTAAGTGTAAACTTATAAAGAATTAAAAAAAAAAGTAAATGGTAAATTGAAGGAGTTTAAGAGTAATAATTCTAATTATGGAGTGAAAAGAAGATATAAAGGAAAAATACTATAAATAATAAATTGGTGAATAAATAAAAGACTAGTATGTAATTTAATATTTTAAAAAGAGATTTATAATGAACTAATAAAAAAAAATTTAATGAAATTTATGTAAATGGTTGTGCTAGTAAATAAACACTATAATAATTAACTATGTGTAAATATATGTTATGGAATTGTATAATAATATTAAGAATAATAGATGTGAAATGATAATTAATAAGTGACAATAATAAAAAAATATATTAGGAATTGATTGTGTGAGATAAATGTGCATGCATAGTATGTATGTTTTGAGATAGAAAATATTAGAATTGTATCTACCACTAGGCCTAGACCGCTTAGCGCGTAGTTATTGCTGCGCGCTAATTTAGGAAGTACAAATTGAGGAGCTGGAGCAAGCATATGACTGCAGGGAAAAGAATCAAGAAAATTTATTAGTATTTTGGACTTTTGCACTAGAGGCATATATATGTATAGTTTTGTAATAGATAAAATTGTACCAAACAATGTATATGTATGTATGATGTTGTAGACAATATAGATGAATATGTGATGTACTGATACAATCTATATTATGGAGGACATCTATATGCATATGCGTTATGTATGTGTAATTGTCACGTCCGCAATATAGACCCAGACCGTATACGCGTATTACTGTCGTTTGTACCGACCAGAGTCTAAATACGGACATATGAGCATGAAAAATTTAATTTAATATGATAATATGATGCTTAATATGAATATTGAGTTAATTTGATGAAACGTTGCAATTTTGTGTCATACATGTAAATCAAGGCAACGGACTTGGGCTGGAAATACATGGTTTTTGCCCAGCGGTAAGAATTTGAGTTAAGCATACCATAATGGGGAGAACAATATTTTAAGGTCATAGGTGAAGTTATATGGAGATATTTAGAGGTTAAGGGTTCCAATTTACATAAATAATGTTTCTAGTGTAGATTTATAGTCTGATATTCCGATTAAGAGTTAGAAATATGCGTTTACTATCGCAATGATGCCAAAGTGATCACAATTGAATTCTAAGATTTTTAAAACTGATAATTTAGAAATC
>CATIWF010075861.1:0-124249 GCA_949630135.1 Balakata baccata
TATATATATACTAACTATTTGACACAACAAGTGTTGTGGTGCAATGGTTAAAGCTTCAATATCTTTCCTCTCATCATGGGTTCGAATCCCAGCAGCGGCAACAATCAATTTTCATGTTTTTCATCCGGTCAGACCGGTAAATCCTGACCGGATTGACCGGTTTTACGGTTGGACCGGCCGGTTCAACGATTTTCTGACCGGTCTAAATGATTTCCGGTTTAAAGGTATAAAACCGACCGGTCTAAGGCCGGTTCCCGGTTGAACCGGCCGGTCCGGTCCACTTTTAACAACACTGGTTAGAATAATAAATTATTATGAGTGAGCAACACTTGCTTCGCGTGGGGAAGTATAACATACTATTAAAAGTACTAATTGATAGATCAACATGTCTTAAATAAATACATAATAAATATGATATTATTAAACACATGAGAAGTACAAATATATATCATTAGTTTAGCTATAATTAGGTCATATCCATGGAGCTTTATTAGTCTACTCTAATTAGATGGAATAGGATAGATAAACAACAGTATGATCGAATTAAACAACAACGAAAAAGGAGAGAAGTAATACATTGTCATGGACTTTAGCTACGGTCAGGTGATATCCTTAGAGCGAATAGATAAGCATGGACAGAATTAAAGGGTTAAAATTTATGACTTATGCTGCAAGATTTTGTAACAGTAAAACGCTAACTTATAGTATAGGAGGCATGCACATCAATGTATATTTATAACTAATGCATTTTCATCAATCAAATAAGAAAGAAAAAAAGATCAGTGAATTAGAATAGCACACATACTAAACACATATCATAATTAAAAAACAATAAAAAATATTTTAAAATTTTTCACATCAAACTTCTTAAATGAGCAAGATCTTATCATATATTTCATTAAATAAACTTCTTAAATGAAATAGATCTTACCATATCTTCTATTAAAAAGCAATAAGATATGGTAAGATTCGATTAAATACAATAAGACATGGTAAGGTTTGATTCTTAAAAAGATAACAATAAGATATGGTAAGATTTTAAGAAGTTCATTTAATGGAAGACATCTAATTCATATTAAACTTTGTAAATGAATTTGACATTAAGAAGAAAATAAATGAATAAACTGTTCAAACTTATATAAAAAACCCCAAGTTCAAAAGTTAAGATTTATACATTTTTGAAATCAATAATCCAACTAATGTAGAAACTAACAGTTTAAAATATATAAATCTAAGATGTTAAAATCAAGTGCGTTTGCAAATTTCATCAATTTAAGTTAAATTAGAAAGAAAAGCACCTGTAAAAAAAAGTTTTAATAGTTGAAATGAGTGAAGAATCAAAAGAGGTAACTAAAAAAGCAAAAGATCAAGTCAGGAAAATTTTGCTAATTTTTTCATCCATTTTCGATCATAAAGATCAAAATATAATACAACGCTTTGAAATACAATCATGATGCAGAAGTCTAAGGAGTGAAACAAATTTTCAATAAAAAACAATTCAAAAGAATGAAGCAAGAAAGGAAAAATAAATAATTAGGAGTTGGAAAAAAAAAAATTTGAATCTTATAACAGAGAACAAAAGCATGTAGTAGTAAGAATGAAAAGTGGTCAAATGTAAAAACAATTATAGATGGAAGCATATAAATAAATTGAAAAAAAAAAAAGCATTAATACAAACCATTAACACACCACCAAAAATAAATTTTTGCAATCCATAATAGGAATTAATTATAGCCATGATTTTCCACCTACTAAATGATTGAACGCAAGAATCACACCCCAAAAACAATTTAAATAGATGCAAAACAGATAAATTCAATAATACAGGTAAATAAAAATTTGAAGACAGATGAGAAATGTTACATAGCTTTAAAGTTTGCTAATGGCGTTTGAAATTTACATGGCAGTTTGTCTCTCCTCATGTTGCTCTCTTTATCCAATTTGATTTCATAATTGAGTCGAGACATGTATGTGCGAATGAACAGAATGATAGCAAAACATAATCTAATGGTTTAGCAAGTTAATACAGTATGACTAACTGCATAAATTCAATCTAAATTAAAAGTTCAAAATTCATCTTAGGAAAAAAAAAAAAAAAAACTAAACAAAAAGATAAAGTCATAAGATCATAAAATCGAAAACCAAAAAAGATAACAATATCAGACTTTTCAAAATCTTCAAGGATAGCATTAGGATTTGTTTTCTTAAGTTTTTCAACTTTATTTATTTGCTGCTACTCCTACTCATATTAGCATGTTCACATACGTCAAGCCCCACACTAGTTTTAGGCAATGTTGACAAAGCATTAGCATTGTCTTAGTTTTTTCCATAATTTTGTTGCAAACAGCTTGAGCTTCCACTATTCCTTTACGGTGATTGGGTTTTGACTCCTAAGTTTAAAACATAAACTCCTCTTAAAAATTCAATATTGCAACCATAATCATAAAGTGAGAAATTTAGCATTTGAAATTGAGTACAAAAATTAAAATTAAAAAAAACCTCTTGAACATTGCGATTGATGCCAATGTTTTGCCGCTTGCTTTCTTTGTTGGTTGAACAGCTTGTCTTCTAATCGCCATCATCAGCTGCATCCTCTGCGACATCCACAGCCTTATCTAGATATCCCCAACCAAACCACACTATCATCATCATCAATAGATAGTAAAAATATCTGAAATACCTCTCAACAATGTTCCCTTTATATACTGTTGCATCATAGTCAAACACATCTACAAACAACCGTTAAAAAAAACTAAAATTTTCCTTTAAAAAAGGAAAAAATTAACCCAAACCAAAAGAACAATGCTAAAGAGAAAAATAGGAAGGAAGATGAGAAGACAAGAGAAAGTAAAAACCAACGGTAAGCCCTCTGTTAGTTTCAGTTAATTCAACTAACGAAGTGTTGAGGTGGCTTTTCCACATGTGCCAAAAAAACAATTTCACCCAAAAATTCCATATGTGCGCAATGGTCCCACCAAAATTTTCCCTGTTTCACTTGCCAACCTATGATAGTTCACTGGGTCCGACCTCCACCAGATCCACACCCATCTCTGTTCCTCCACTCTTTATTTCTTTCTTAATGTAATCATTTTATGTGTTCTTTCATTTTCTTTCTTTCTCTCGCTTTCCAAACGGTTAGATTCGGTGCAGTACCACCATGGCAACGCTTTATCCAGACCTGGTCAGATACGATGCAGCATCACCATAGCCACCGAGTTTACTCAGCGAGTAATTTGATCCCCTCACAAGTTGAAATCAAAATAATGGTTTCTTAGCTTTCTCTATTGTGCTTAAAGGATATACCCATCTGGGTACAGTCGAGAAGTTGCGCGAGAGGAAATTCAATCACAAAGGATACCAAAAATTGATGATAATTAAGGCTATAAGGATGTCTTCTGGTGTGAGACTTGCTGCTCATATGAGCTTTTTCAGCTGATAAAAAAAAAAAAAAAAAAAAAAAAGAAGAGGAAAAACTAACCTGCATCTCAATTAGGCACAGTAACATTACTAACACAAACAATAATATAATGGGTACAATGTAGTCATTTGCTTACAATTGGCTGCTAAACTTCAATAATCTAATCCACGATTTCCACAAAAATTCAAACAAATTCAAGTGTCGTCTCTTCAATGCCATACTTCAAGCGTCGTCACTTCGATGCAATTTCCAAATTCAACTTCTGCAAAAACTCATCGAAGTAAAGTGACGAAAAGATTATAATTGAAGATTTTATGTTCAATTTTCGTTCAACCAATTTACGATTAGGGATTTCATTTGGGATCGAGGAGAGAAGACTTTGATTTGCGTTAGGGATTTCAGTTATTTGAGATTTAGGAGGACATCAGACGGTTAGAGAATTTATATAAGGTCATTTATGTCTTTTTCTATTATTATCAATTACTTTATGTTTTTATTTTCATATTTCCATGTCATTTATTATTATTATTATTTTTGTCGCTTAACTGGAAATGTCGTGTTAACTCTTTAGACAGAGATTAATGGAGGGAATTTTGTATTACAAAATTGTTATAAATATAAATAATTAATAAATGAAGAATAAAATAAGAAGATAAAAGAAGAAGATAATAGAGAATTTGAATAATATTTTCACATGTATTTTATTCATTCACTAAGTCTCTATTTATAGGCTTACAAATGAAAGAAACATAATTTAATTGTGAAATTCAAATCACAAATTAACTACACAATAAAAATTGAAAATAATAGGATATAATGTTATGAAAATATAGGTATATGAGTTATGGACATTTATTGGTCAATACAAATTTTCATAACACTCCTTCTTGAATGTTCATTAATAAGAATATGTCTCGTTAAAACCTTACTAGAAAAAATCTTGTGAGAAGAAAAACCTAGTGAAGGAAAAATAGTACATTACTTGTATAATACACATATGAAGCTAGCTCATTAAAAACTTTGCTAGTAAAATCCAGTGGAACAAAACCTTAGTCAAAGAAAATGGTACATCGCGTATTTTTTCTCTCTCATAAAAACATTACTTCAAGTCTCTAAATCGACGCATTCCAATACTCCGCACAAACCTTTCAAATGTTATAGTAGACAAAGTTTTTGTAAATAAATCTATCAAATTATCACTTGATCGAATTTGTTGAATATCGATGTGTCCACTTTTATTAAGATCATGTGTGAAGAATAACTTAGGAGAAATATGTTTTGTCCGGTTTCCTTTAATGTAACCTCCTTTTAATTGTACTATACATGCTGCATTGTCTTCATATAATACCGCATGAGTTTTTTTGCTGACAAATAAACTGTTTGTTTCTTGAATATGTTGCGTCATTTGCATCAACCATACGCATTTCCGACTTGCTTCGTGAATTACAATTATTTCAACATGATTTGAAGATGTGGCAGTCAAAGTTTATTTTATTGATCGCCATGAAACAACAGTTTCACCACTAATAAAAATATAACATATTTGGGATCGAGCTTTATGTAGGTCAAATAAAAATCCTGCATCAGCATAACCAATTAGTTTCGATACAGATTTATTTGAATAAAATAATCTCAAATCAATTGTTCCTTTGAGATAACGAAAAACACGTTTAACTTCATTCTAATGTCTTCATGTTGGAGAATAACTATATCTTGCCAATAAACTTACTGAAAATGTTATATCAGGTCGTGTAGTATTAGTAAGATATAGTAATGTACCAATTACACTAAAATATGATACTTCAAGACCAAAAATTTCGTCTCCATCCTCTCAAGGTAAAAAATGATCATTTTCACATCAAGTGACCTCACAACTTTTGGTGTACTTAATGGATGTGCTTTATCTATATAAAATATTTTAAAGACCTTTTATATGTAAGTTGATTGATATATTAAGATGTCATTAGCTAAATGCTCAATTTGTAAACCAAGACAAAATTTTGTTTTTCCAAAATCTTTCATTTCAAATTCATACTTCAAATAATTAATTGCTCTTACAAGCATTTTAGGAGTTTCAATAATATTTAAGTCATCAATATATACATCAACAATAGCAAATCCATTTTTTTATTTCTTTATGAAGACACATGGACGGATATGATCATTTTTATATTTTTCTTTTAATAAGTACTTACCTAGACGATTGCACCACATTTATTTTGATTGTTTTAGATCATATAATGATATTTGTAACTTTATATAATAAACATCCTGGAATTTTGTGTTTTGTAATTCAGGCATTTTAAATCCTTTACGGATTTTTATATAGATATCACTATCAAGATTACCATATAAATAGGTCATAATAACATCCATAAAACGTATATCAAGTCTTACATGTACTGCAAGACTTATAAGGTATCGAAAAGTTGTTACATCCACCATAGGAGAATATGTTTGTTCATAATCAATATCGAGCCTTTATGAAAATCCTTATGCTACAAGTCTTGCTTTATATATTACAAATTCATTATTTTCATTTCATTTTCGTACAAATACTCATTTGTATTCGACGAGTTTTACACTTTTTATATGTTTTAACTATTGGCCCGAAAACTTCATGTTTATCAAGTGAATTTAATTCAGCTTGTATTGCATCTTTTCATTTTGGCTGATCACTTCTATTTTGACATTTTTAAATTATTTTTGGCTCTAGATCCTCATTTTCCTCCATAATATCAATTGATATATTATAAGTAAAGATGTCGTTGATGACTATTTTCTCTTAGTTCCATCTTTTTTCTACAATGACATAATTTATTAAAATCTCTTCATTATTATCATTTTCAGATATCTGAATCTTTTCTGGAAATTTATTTGTTGTTATATCGTTAGACTTTTCAAGAGTTTCTACCTCCTCAATTAGGTCATCTTGTTAATTAGTTTCTTTTTTTTCTAGGAATTTCATCTTTAGAATCAATTGGTCTACTGCGCTTCAAGCGTACTTTAAACTCATTAGCTATAGCAAGTTATCTTATAGGGACATCAATTCGACCAAGAGTATTTGTAACTGGTATATATGATTTAATCACTTTTTTAATGTCAATAAATGCATCAGACAATTGATTTGCCAAATTTTGTAAATGTATTAATCTTTGTACTTCTTGTTCACATTGATTAGTACGAGAATCTAGATGTATTAAAGATGCTGCATTACACATAATTTCATGATCCAGCTGCTTTGTTTCTCCCTCTAATGTTGGAAAAATTGTCTCATTAAAATGACAATTTGCATATCATGCTGTAAATAAATTACCAGTCAACAGTTCAAGATATTTAATGATAGAAGGAGAGTCATATCCAATATATATTCCTAACCTTTTTTGAGATCCCATTTTAATGCATTGTGATGGAGCAATAAGAATATAAATTGCACATCCAAAAATTTTTAAATAGGAAATATTTGGCTCCTGACCATAAGCCAATTGTAATGAGAAGAACTTATGATATGATATTGGTCTAATGCGTATCAGCGTTGTTATATGTAAAATAGCATGTCCCCAAGTTGAGATGGATAATTTTGTTTTCATGAGTACTGATCTTGCTATTAATTACAAACGTTTAATAGATAATTCTGCAATACCATTTTGTATATGAATATAGATAACTGGCATTTCAACAATTATCTCAATGACATATAATAATCAATAAAAGTTTGAGATGTAAATTCACCTATATTATCAAGACGTATAGACTTGATTGAATAATCTAGAAATTGTGAACGTAATTTAATTATTTGTGCAAGTAATCTTGCAAACATCAGGTTGCGAGTTAATAATAAGTACACATGTGACTATCGTGTATATGCATCTTTCATAATCATAAAATATTTAAATGGTCAACATAGTGGATTAATGGACTCGCATATATCAAATTGAATTCTTTTCTGAAATGTAGATGATTCTAATATGATTTTTGCTAATAAAGGTCGAATAATTAATTTGCCTTGAAAATAAGTAGCACATGAGAATTCATTAAATTGAAGAATCTTCCGGTTCTTTAAATGATGCCCATTTGAATTCTCAATTATTCTACGCATCATAATTGATCCGGGATGACCCAACTGGTCATGCCAAATAGTAAAAATATTTCTATCAATGAACTTCTGGTTCATTACTGCATGTGCTTTAATTGCACTAATTCTGCTGTAGTACAAACTAGAAGATAATGTGGGCAATCTTTCCAAAATTCATTTTTCATTTGAGACTATTGATGTAAAATTAAGATATTTCATACCATTGTGATTACAAGTCTCAATATGGTATCTATTATGACGTATGTCTTTAAAACTTAGTAGATTTCTCTTTAATTTAGTTGATAATAAAATATTATAAATCATGAATTTTGTTTCATTACTTAAAAGGATATAAGCTCTTCCAGAGCCTTCTATCAAATTTGCATAACCTGAAATTGTATTAACATTTGCTTCCATCATAGTCATATTAGAAAAATATTTTCTATTTCTCAATACAGTATGTGCTATTGCACTATTTGCTAAGGATATCTCTTCCTCATTGTTTTTGAAATTTCTCGATAAATGAGGAAAATCCATATTCTTAAAAAAAATAAATAAATTGCAATAAGTAATTATAAAATAATATAATATACTACTTGATCACACAAATTTAAAAAGATAATAATTTTAAAATAATATAATCAAATAAATTAAAATATTATATTTAATCACAAATAAATAAAAATTTTATCATAAACTTTCTTTCATCATGTGAATACTTTTATTTTATTTTATTTTATTTTGGACATTTTTATAGATCAATTTTTTCATTATTTTATTTAAAAAATGCGCAATATCTAAATACATCTTGCACAATTAAAAAAAATAAGTCATCATCTTATTATGTACATTTTTTTAACACATACTTTATTTTATCTTTCAAGGAGTTTTGATATAAATTAACTAAATTTTGATATACTTCTGGTATATATTAAATTAACAAAATATTTAAATTATTTTAAATATTTTTGTTATACTTCAGGTACATATCTAATTTAAAAATATTCAAATTGTTCCAAGAAACACGAAGATCTTTCACTGTAAGATAATCATACTTTAATCCCTCATTAAGATGATAACGAAGGAAAATCTAAATAAATTTTATTAGTATTATCATGATCATTCGCATCTAGATAAACTTTAATATGCAATTTTCATGACAAATATGATTTATTTTTACTAATATCATAAATCATAAACTTTTGTAAGCTTTTTAATTAACATTATGTCAAAACAAATAATCAAATATTAATTAAATAAATAACTACATATATATATATATTAAATAATCATAATAACATAATATGTATATATTGTAATATATGCATATCAATTAATAAAAATCACTTAATAATTCTTATTTAATATTTTAATTTCAATTAATTATAAATAACAAAGGTCATTTCATTACAATTTATTAGGTCCAATTAAATATATTTAAGGCACATTTACAAATACATTAATCAAATTATTAATATTATTATTAAATTTTTTATTATAATAAGAGAGAAATAT
This sequence comes from Balakata baccata, assembly GCA_949630135.1. Lineage (NCBI taxonomy): Eukaryota > Viridiplantae > Streptophyta > Magnoliopsida > Malpighiales > Euphorbiaceae > Balakata > Balakata baccata. The sequence continues at coordinate 9,009 of CATIWF010075861.1, forward strand.
GAAATTATTTATTATAAAGAGAGAGAAATATGAAATTATTATCAAATATCAAATCATTAATATTATATTATTTTCCAATAAAATTATCTCTTCCAAGCATATTTAGACCAAAAAAAGAATAAAATAAATACATAATAATCATATTAACTAGTAAAAATCATATTTTTGACCATCACTAAAACCATTCAACTTGAAAAGTAATATAATATGACGATTGAAAAATTTTCAAATATTAAGATAATGTCAAATGTTTCATTATCTTGTTAAGTAATAAAAATGACATTAAATATATGACAACATATAAGTATATGACCTAAAAATGATGCAATATACATCATAATAGAATATGAAGATAAATATGAGACATAAACACACGAATAAAAATAGAAAAGTTTATGACATATAAAATTTTATCATGATCATGCATATAAAACATTATTATGATTATAGATATAAAACATAATAGAATTTGAAAATAAATAAAAAATTATTTTTACATACAATAATTTATCAAATTTATTCCATTATCAATTGTAATAGATAAAAATCATAGATAAAATCTACCTTATTACCTTATAGAGAGAATTCGTGATAATTATGTGTTATAAACATAAATATAAGTAACTAAGAAATAAATAATAAAGTAAGAAGACAAAGGAAGAAGATAATAGAGAATTGGAAAAATATTTTTACATGTAATTTGTTCATTTACTAAACTTCTATTTATAAGCATATAAATGAAAGAAGTTATATGATTTAATTATTAAATTCAAATCACAAGTTAACTACATAACAAAGATTGAAAATAATAGAATAAGAAATTATAAAAATATAGATGTAGGAGTTATAAATATTTATGGGTCAATATAAATTTTTATAACAAATCAAAATATAAGGGATTTCCTACTACAAATTAAAGGGGAGGTATTGAGTTATTATGAATTATAAAATTATTGTATCAAGGAAAATTAGGATAGGGTTATACAATAGGGCTTCTGCAAATACCAAAAAGGGCTTGAATTCTCTATTAGTTCAAAACGGAACCGTTTTGTTATGAGGTTATTTCGGTGAAAACATTGTGTAATGAACAGTGCTACCGTGAGGAGTCTTGCTGCATTGTAATTAGATTATTTGCTTGGAAGTAGTCTTAATGTATTGTAATAGATTATTTGCTTGGAAGTAGTCGTAAACATCCCAAAAACCCATTACTACAAGGCGTTTTAGATTCCAAATTCTCGCGGGATTCGGCTGCATCATGGCCTCTAATGCTTCTTCTGTGGTTAGTCTATCTTTGTCTCTCTCTTTCGGTATAATTTGATTTACAATAATAGTAATTGATGAGAATGGCGTCAACAGATAGCAGTTGACGCAGAGAACAGTTTGGAAAGGATTAAGCGGCAGTTGGCTTCCGGTTCCGGTCGGAATTTATTGCAGGGTCCACTTCTCAAGCGATCTGAGACTGTGCGATTCTTCTCTTTCTTCTTTTTCGCTTCTTTTCTCAGCTGGGAATTTTTTTCACCTTTGTTTATTTTTGGCATTCGCACTGTTTAGTTTCTGAATTAACTTTTTTTTTTTAATGTTTTATCCTCTCTGAAATTCTGTTATATTCGTGCAATGATCCATTTCAATTTATTGAAATTGATGTTTGATATGCCTAATTAGTCTGAGAATTTTTCTGGCATGCAATGAAATGAATTTTTGGGAATTGAAAAAGAAAAAAATAAAAAAGAATCCCTAGGTTGAGCTGAATTGGAAGTACTATCCCATATCTGATTTCATATGATCTATAAGTAGTGATTCCTGAGGTACTTCTATATTCAACTGGGAGCAGTATTCTTCTCTGGGTTCTGCTTGAAAATGTAGAAGTGCTGACTATTTACTTTTATTTTGCATGAATAGCTTAGAAAATGGAATGAGCGCTGGGTAATCTTGGATCCTACTACTGGAAAAATGGAATACAAGTGGGTATACATTGCCATAGTTCGATATATTTCTTTAGATTATATTGATTGCAGACTTTCCTTTTCGTCTGACTGCCTGATTTAGGACTAGGAGAAATGAGCCGGCTGTGAAGGGAACTATCGTCTTTGATGCAAATAGTACAATAACAGTTTCTCCAGTGAACTTCCAGTGAGATTGTTGTGTCTTTTACAAGGAAGATACATTCTTAAGATTTTTATTATACTGTTTGTACTTAGTCTTATTGACTAATGATATTGTTCTCTCTCTCTCTCTCTCTCTGTGCTTTAGTGGGCTTCCAAAATATGATGGCTGCTGTTTCTGTATCCATATCAATCTATCTATTTTCCTTTAACAATATGGATGAAACTTGACTTTGCCTCTTTGTTGAAAAGCTATCACTCCGTAGTTAAGCTGGAATAGCTATAGTTGCTTGCTTAACTTTAAACTAGATATTGGCATTCCACAAAAGAAAGACTACTTCCTCTGTGCAGAAACTCCTGGAGCTGCAAGAGCATGGGTAGCAACTCTACAGTAAGTTTTTTGGTTGCAGTTTGTCCTGTCCATTAAGCTGAAGGATATGTTCTGCTATTACTTTTCTGCAATCCAAGATTGTATCGTATTTTTGGTCTGCATTAGTTGCTTATTTATTCCTTGAAGTTTGAATATTAGAAATAATGTTACTTTGAAATGTTAGAATTTCGTAGTGTATATATATATGAATCAAGGATATAACTTATAAGTTGCCAGTTATGAGGATTTTGGTTTAATTTGAATTTTATTTTTCTCTTGCCTTTTCCTTTTCTTAGTATGAATGATCCATATTGAATCATCAACTTTTGTGGTCCTTGTGTTGTTAGGAGACATTGAAACTTGTTTTCTTGTTCTTGTAAGTGCATTTGTTTTGATATTTTCCTTAAACAACATCTCATTGTCTTCACCAGATTTTAAACATCTTTGAGAGAACTTCTTATTTTATTCATGAGGCCATCCGGGACAAGATAAAGTAAGCAGTGAGGACATAATGAGAAAACAAAGATGGCATTCTGCAAATAAATTTTTAAGTTCAACAAAATACATCTAAACTGGTAGGTATGCTTGGGAAGCTTTGATCAAAAATTGATGAAGCTTGAGGAACTTGAAATTTTCAATCTTTCTCAGAACTTTTATGGAATGCAGAGAGAAACTATTCCAGTTTCATCATTATTGAGATTGATAATAGGATTTTCACATCATATGAAATTGGGCTTTTGGCGTGGGTTAGGCTAGGCTAGTGACATTTAAGGCTACTTCCTCAATAATACGAGGGGAATGGAGCAAATGGAGATGGAGACATTGTAGGATATCCTTGCAAAGATTTAGTGTATTTAGTTTCAAAGAAATACCACTACTTTAAAATTTGAATTCTTGCATATGCAATAATTGTGGAAAAAAATGTTTTCCATCTTGTGCCGCATCATTCTACTCTCGTGACTCTTTTGGGGGATGATGTCAGCTGGCATTTGATGTAAATGGAGAGCTTCAGTGTTATATTGCCTTCTTGTTTCTTCTTAATTAATATTATTATTTTTTAAATTTACTGTTGGTTTCATTTTAGGCACGTGCATATAAACATTTGTTTACATACTTGTATATGCATTTGCATATACGTACATGTATGTATATCTCCGTGATATATGTATATCTTCTCTTATTATTGGACTACATGTTTACATCTACATATAGTACGCAAGGATGATTATTGACCTAATAATTAAATTCCTACAAACTAGAATAACTACAATTAAGCAGAATCAAAATATGATTTCGCAATATTTATGCAAGGAGATATATGAGGAAAGATTTTGGACTTTGTTTGGATTAAGGGATTTTAAAATCCATGGATTTTAAAAATTTTATCATTTAGTTTGACTAAATCATGGACTGTGAACTTACACTTATGTTTAGTTCAATTACCACAATCCATGGATTTAACAATTAATTTTCAATTTTATCCTTTTTTAAATATTGATAATTTATTATTAATTAAGCATATACAATCAATTTCACTATATATTTAAAAATTTTAAAAAATAAAGTCGGTTATTTTAAGAGTTGAAAAATAAAAAAAAATAAATTTATTATACGTTATAATGTTTAATTACATTGCTAAAAATATGTTTTATTAATAATTTAATGCATAATAATAATAATAATAATAATAATAATAATAATAAGTTCAAGCAATCAGTTGAAATTAAAAAGAAAAATGACTTTTACTTTTTTAGGATTAAGGATAGTTTTAGAATATTATTAATTTATTAGAGATAATTTTGGAATAAAAGAATCTTGCAACAATCCCTCATGGATCAAAATCCATTAATTTTGAACTTTTCCACTTACGAGGTAGGAAATCAAATCCTTCAAAAATGAAAAATTTTGGTGGATGAGGGATTTTCCAAAATCCATAGATTTTGACATTTTTTCAGTAACCAAATGATGTATTTGGCATAACTCCGTTGATTGTTCAAAATCCATCATTTAAAATCTCTTAATCCAAACATAGCCTTATATTATTTGAATCAAGTATAGAATATTTCATAATATTTTCAACGCTCCTTGCAAGCTGGTGAATGGATACCTTGATTCCCAATTTGCTTGTGATTTCTTGACATCTGACAGTAGGTAATCTAGTTAGAACATCAGGCAATTGATTATTTGAAGATACATAGGGCATACTAATCTGTCCACTCTCTGGTTTCTCTTTTATGAAATGTCTGTCAACTTTAACTTGTCTATTTCAATCATGTTGAACCAGATAATGTGCGATGTTGACACGCATTTCTTATTACAATAGAGCCTTACTATACCAGTACTTTTAATTGTAGATCACTTAAAAAGCATAAGCAATATGTAGTGAATGATAGATAGATTAGTCTCCTAACAAGTCTGTGATACCCCCCCTTCATCAATAACTCTGCACCGTTCTTTTCCTTCATTTATGATTTTGTTCAATGGGTCTTCCTCTTTATCTGTATCCTCTCTCCAGTAAATTTTTCCACATTGAGAAAAATCATTCCTCAATGAAGCTTTGATTATTTTCACATGCAAATAACAAGAATATAGAAATGATGAAGTAAGATTGACATAAAATCTATGCTTTACTGGTGTAATAGTTTAGTGGCATAACAGTTTTGGTGGCTAACTAATTTTATTTTTGTGGATTTTATTTTATGTGAAAAAAAATTGTTCACTTGTTGCTATGATCATGTGATTTCTCTTCTTCATTCCTTATATACCTTTATTGTTTCTATTGATGTTATAATTATACTAGATTATCCCATTTGTTCTTTTGATATTTGACAATCAGCGCAACTCAGCTAGTTCTAAAGGCTCATAAAGAGGCTGTGAATTCCTTAAGTGGGACTGGTTCTGCAAAACTGGGGACAGTTGCCGCTGTGGTTGCAGCTGCCAATTCAACAGCCCGCGAATGCTCTAAAGATATTGAAGATGCAATGCAGATTTCTTTGAGAAATGCCTTGGTAATGGTGAATAATAGGATAACTGATGGTCCAATGGATGATCTGGCAATAATGAAGGTATAGTTTCTGAACTATTTATTCTATTCTATATCCCTAGTTTAATAAACATATCCAATTAGTCATGGATACACTTTTAGTAAAGCAGATCCAATATGTTTTATGAAGTCAGAGTGGTGATCGCATCATATTTTAATTAGTAAGAAAAAATTAATGTAATAAATGTTAGGACATGGATATTTACCAATTTTGCTATCATGTTGTTTAATCTCTGTTTTAGTTTTGATTTTGCAACATGTTAGTCTATGTTTAGTAGGACATAGTGAAAACTATGTTGCTTATATTTGTGTTTCATTAATTTTGGTTTTTTCTCAAAAAGAAATTTAAATCAGTGATTATTGATACCTCAACTAATTTAATGTTCACTACCAAATGAAATTACCTGTAGTGATATTTACTTGTATTTATTTTTATTACTCTGTCACAACTTTTTACCATCATCTTGGCCACTGCCACCTCAATCCTAACTCCTGTCATTCAAATGCTTGAGATCTGTCATTTATTTTGTTGGATGCTGCTGCACTAACACTTCATCTGCTGACCCTATAACCTTCAACATTCTGTTGTCGTAGTTAGAAATAAATTGAATAAAGGAGAAAAACTTATCACTATGTTACAAGTGTTTTCATTTGGGCAATTAGTGTAGCAGCAGAATTAGAATGAAAGAGATGTTTGGAAGCATGACGCAAATGAATATATGTGGTTGAGGGACTGATGTAGGACAATTTTGGTGGTTCTGGTTTTAGATTGGGATTTAGGTAGAGAAATAGGCATTATAACTTATGCAAATGAGTACATGTGGCTGTGTAAATCGATCATACTACCCTTTCTTGCCTTGATATGAGTATATATCTTTCTCCTTTATTTCTCTTCCCCCCCAAGGGATGCATGTCTGATTTTTTTTTTTCTCTTTCATTTTTTTTTCTCTTTTCCACATTTCTTTTACCTTTTGAAACACAGATTTAACATTTGGATATTTTGTTTGAGGGGTTGTGCTACTTAACTTAGTGTTGCCCGTGGGAGGGCTATAATTCGATGAACCATGCAAATCTTGGCCCATTAGAACAAGAAAAGGTTGAACCTGGTTCTGATTCTTGAGATTCAACTATCAAAAATCAGTTTGGTTGCACTTTGGTGCGTGGCGGCAGGGGTTGTTAAAAGTAATCCATTATATCGTCCAACTATGCAATGGAAGTCTGCTTTGGCTATTCAATTCACCCATTACAGCCATGCATTTTAGAAATCACAGCTGCAATGACCATGTATTAGCTGAAACAGCCTAGGTAATGGCCATTTCACCGTTATATGTGGATCCGCCTTTTTCGCTTATTTTTTAGCTTTCACTAGTTTCTTTATCTTCCAGTGATAAAAAGAGTCTTGCAGAGAAAAATAGCCAAAAGATCTTCCATATCTTCAATAGCCACCCAAATTATAGCACGATTAACTTTAAAGTCAAAAGATTTATAGCTCTTATGGTAATCTTTTATATATCCATATATTGTTACTATATGTTTAAGCTTTAAATTATTAGATATATACCTATAAATTACAATCAATATTAGGTATTTTCCTAAAATATATTATTTAATGAACTTTTCATGTGACTTTATGTAATGTTACCCTAGATTTTCTTATGTGTATAATGAGAGTGCTAGCTACCTTCTCTATACTGCCTTCCCAATCCATTGAGGGACCCATGTTTCCTATTTTATTCTCTTTCGAGTCCCATAACATTAAAAACAGGGGTATATGTCATTCAAAGGATGGAGAAGGAGAAAGAGAAGGTAATATAAAGAATATTTAGCATTTCTCTATGTATAACAAGTTAAATCTTTTATAGGTAATGTCTCAATTAAATTAATGTAAATTAATTTTCAAATGTAGGTATTGTCATATTTATAAAATTAGTTCAATAATTTTTTCAAATTATTATACGTAAAGGGATGCAACACATGTTATAGTAATACATTTTTAGTTACTTCCAAGGTAGCTACTAATTGTGAATTGTTAGAAAAAGTTCTTGGTAGCAGTAACTGATTTAGCTTGATTTGAGCCAATACTGTGATTTCATTTCCCCCTTTTTTTTTTATGAAACAGTTTGGAAGTCACTGAAATAGTAAATGTCATATAGTAAACTTTTTAAAGGCAAAATGGACCACAGAACCTAGTTTATGCGAAACTCTGGATTCGCATAAGTCACACAAAATACTTTTGTTCGTCCAATAACCAAATATGCGTTACAGACTACAATCTTCTACAGAGAAATTAAACACTGAAATTTTTAAAGAGTTATTTCAAATATAAAATATTTTAAGTAGTTATATAAAAATATCCTAGACATAATAAACTACCTTTTTAAGTTTATTACTAAAAGAAATATAATATTGAAGTTAAGGTGACCCATTGTTCGAAGTTTGTGATAAACTGTCTTTTGTCAGTTAAGTTGATTCAGCAACTTCTTGGAGTTGTAAAAAATCTTCATTAGTCACCATTCTGATATACCTTCTATTTCTTTTGAGTAGACACTTTTTTTTTTTTAATTTTAATATTCTGTTGCCAGCAGAAGCAAACTTGAATCTTTTCTTCTTATTTCCCCACACCATTATTAATTTTTTTTTCTGGAGCAGCTCTTTTTTTTTTTTTTTTTTTTCTAGAAGTTGGTTTTCATTCTCATACAAAATGATGTGGAACCCTAGGTTCTCACGTGCAAAATAGTTCTGTTCAGCACCAAACCAGATATGCCTTGGAGGCTGGAAGCCTACAACTTTCTATAAATATATAAAACCTTTAAATTGCTGGAATCCTATCAAGTACATAATATCCTAAATACAATATGAAATTATCCTGAACAAAATGAATTACTTTTTAAGCTTCCTGCTACTAAAAGAAGAATAATATTATGATGTCCTTTCGAAGATAGACTAAACTTACGATTAGGAGTAGTGCTGCGTATATTTGGTGAAACATACACTCCTTGTGTTATTTTCATGGGCAGTAATATGTTGTGCAATGCCAAACTAATGATTTGGCTTCCTCTGGCTTTTGTTATTGAGTAAAGATATCTTGCAGGAAACACTAAAAGTTAAGGATGAGGAACTGCAGAATTTGGCTCGGGACCTCCGTGCTCGTGATTCAACAATTAGAGACATAGCAGAGAAACTCTCTGAGACTGCTGAGGCTGCTGAGGCTGCAGCATCTGCAGCTCATACAATGGATGAACAAAGGAGAATTGCTTGTACTGAAATTGAGCGAATATCAAAAGCTTCAGAGAAGCAGCTGTTGTCATCCATGTTGAAGGTACAGTAATCTGTTGTCCTATGTTGGTGGTTGAATGTACACAATTGAAATTCATTCTGGGAGCATTCATGTCTTTTTTTCTTCCAAAATTTGTTTTGCCTGTTGGACAAAATTGAATAAACGAATAATGGATTAATAGAATAGATAAATGATGTCTGATTTGGATTGAGAATGATGTTTGAAATTTTTTATGACATTTCTAGCTGCTGTATGCTTATTTGGGTTTGTGCATGCAGCTGAAAGAGTTTGAAGAAAAGTTTTTGACTCTAAGCAAAGAAAGAGATGAACTGATCAAACAGAGAGATTCTGCTCTTCAGGAGGCACGTTTATGGCGTTCTGAGCTGGCAAAAGCTAGAGAGCGTGTTGTGATATTGGAAGGAGCTGTTGTCAGAGCAGAAGAGAAGGTCAGGGTTGCAGAAGCAGATGCTGAAGCTAGAATAAAGGAAGCTTCTCATAAAGAGGCAGCTGCTGTGAATGAGAAGGAAGAGCTTCTAGCATATGTGGATATGTTGAAGGCACAACTTCAAAGGTTCCAATCTAATCCCTTTTCTGTTTATGCAACTTGTTTTTTACTAGTCTACTTCAGGAGACAAGTAACTCCATTCCTATAAATCCCAAACGCTAAATAAGTATTTGGTCCAATTTTTGAAATGATTTTTTTTTTTATATTCATTTTCTGAATAAATGAATAGCCCTTTTTCTAGGCCGAAAACTTATCTCACATTTCATCAATAGTTCTTGAAAAGATTGTTTCCAAAATGCTGACTATTTTCTTTGGCATGGAGAATATTCAGTATTCTTAAAATCCTTTGTTCTTTAAGTATAACAGGTTGAATTATTTCCTTAAGAAGCAAAAAAAAACTCCGAACGACGTTTTTTATTTCTATTTGTGATAACTTGTTTTTCAGAACTTACATGAATGAAATTACAAATATGATACACACAGGAGAAATCAAAGTGCAGAAGAATGCAAAACAGTGTTAGGTTTATCAGGTTGTCCTAAGTGATGTGGAAAACGTCTCATATGACAATTTTGAAATCCTCCTATGCCTGGTGTTATGAAGTTGAAATTTTATTGCAAATTTGAAGTACACAGGGATCTTGAAAATTATCATGCTTAATATTTGTTCAAAAATTTTACCACCCAGATTTTAGTTCTTAATATATTTGTTTGCCCCAGTTATTCAGATCTTGACTTTTTTCTTAGGTATTTGCCCCAGAAAATAGTCTCTTCTAACTTATGAAGACAGTCGAAATTGATATACCTGTATTTTCTGTAAACAGGCAGCAGATTGATACAAAGCAAGTGTTTGAGAAGGACAAGTCTTCGGATGTTGATGGCGATACTCTTCCCCTGACCAAGCATGTGGACTTGTCTGAAGAGGACGTTGATAAAGCTTGTCTTAGTGTTTCAAGAGTTTTGCCAGTCTCTGGAGAGAGTTTAGTTTATGTGGGAGTGGATCAAGCTAACTTCCAGCCAATTGGAGAGGCTGAATGGAGTGATATTCAGCCAACAGAGTCGAGAATAGCCGATGTAAGGGAGGTTGCCCCGGAGACAGAAAGAAGCAGCTTGGATATCCCTGTTGTCAGCCCACTTGTAAATAATCACCATGAGCAAGGAGGTAACAATTTTCGTCAGCCCTGATTTTTGACCATCAACAATACATAGAAAATGACAGTTTGCAAATTGTGGAACAGTACAATATTTAAAATCGGTTAAGGAAAAAGGAAAAGAAAAAAAAAAGAAAAAATGGTTGTTACTTTTATAAGTATTTCTGCTGGCTGATGTGATTGAGTGTTATGGCTGATAGAAGGTAGGTACTGACTTTCTAGGGTGAATTTCACAATGGTAACTATGTAAATTATAATAATTCAATATTTTAAAAATTATTTTAATTATAAAATAAAAATTAAAATAATTTTATATTACAAATAATTTTTAAAATACTTAATTATTACAATTTACGTAGTTAAAATATTATAAGTGTAATTCATCCATCAGCTTCTCTTGAATGTGTTTTCGAGGCCACAGTTTCTTGTCTTAAATTTGCGTATAGATAATGGTGAGGAGTATATACTGTTATTGATTTGTGAATTTCTACTAGTCTTATTGATGTTCAAAAGCATCTTACATTATTTCCTCATTTTTATAATTTTTATGTATTTTGAATGAAATGAATTTATTACTGCAAGGCAGATGCATCTGCTAATAAGCTTAAGAAACTAGGGGTGTTAAAAAGGGGGTTTATGTTGTCAATCAAACGATTAGAGTCAATACAAATACAATCCATTCATTAATCGGATTAACATGAATATGACACGAAAATTCAATAGATTATACAAACATAACATGTATAACACAATTTATTTTTATGTCATATTTGGGTCATAAAACTCAATACGAATATGACACGATTATGCCTTTTTTGATACAATACGATAGACACAACACGAAAATAATATTTAAATATTTTGGTAAAATGATACTATTAATTTTGGTATTTCAATAAATTTATGCATTATAAATAGGTTGATTGACACGATATGAATAAATTAAATGGATTATAATGAGTTCGTGTGTCAATCCGTGATACGATATGATTTGAGCCGTGTCATAAACAAGTCAATCTGTTCATGATACAAATATGTATATAATCAATATTAATCCGCTAATTTTATATGTTTCGCATATCAGATTCACGTGTCATGATCTATTTTGACACTCCTATACGAAACAACTAAGCTATATTTGATATAAATGAATTTCATAAAATTTGTGAAATTTATTTGCGGTTTTTTTTTTATAAAAAAATTCAGTTTAAGAAGTAATAAGCTTTGTTTTTTTTTAACAGCCTTATTTTTATTTCTTCTCTTTTAAAAATATGAATGCAAGAGAATAATAAAATATATTAATTTTTATATTAATAAATTTCAATCAGTGGAATTTTATTATTCAACTTGTAATTTGAATGTTGTTTTGGGTTTCAATTTGGTTGTGCACTCTCCTATCTGGTCTGCATTGAAATCTTTAACTATAATAAAGGGTCTCGAGTGTCATTATATCTACTACAGTATTCTTCTGATTTTATCCCTTTAATTTTTTTTCAGATCTGTTGATCAAAACGATATCATTTTACTAAGTTTCAAAACATGTTGTTTTGATCTGACATGAATTTTTTTTGCAACTTTTTACTAGAATGACGTCCTTTCGATCCATCTGATTTAAAAAAGAAACGGGCTAATATATTTATTTAATTAATATTATAGTTTTATTTTTATCATGTAATTAATATTTTATTTAATATATTTATTTTAAATATGTTTATTTAATTTAATATTTTTTAATATTAATATTTTTTAATTAATATTATGTACTTATTTTTATTATTTAATTAATATTATATATTTTTATATATGTATTTAGTATTAATATTATATATAATTAATAATATTTTTAATTAATGTAATAATATTAATATAATAATTAAATTTATTTTTAATTAATATTCAATTTTATTTATATTAAATTGAATTTAAGAATTTGAATATTTATAATCTTCTATCTAATTGAGATTAGATTTTTAAATTATGAAATATATTAAAAAAATTAATCAAATTTAATACTCAATATTAAATAAATTAGACATGGATATTTTTTCATGTCTAAAATTAATATAAATCACTATAATTTTTTTATAAATCTAATCCAATTATAAATAAGAATATTCATATTTTTTTCATGAGAAATGTTGAGCCATAAAAAATTCAAAGTAAACCACTATCAACTAATTTATTTACCAATTCATATTAAATAAATCTATTGGACTGATTTTTAATGAATAAACTCTTCAAATGTTAATTTCATTTTTATTAATCTGAATATGGATAGATAATTCTAGATGGCGCTTAAATTTTACTAAATTGGTTTTTGAAATTTTTGTAGTCCTCAAGTTTATAATATTTATTAATTAATCTATTAAAATTTTGTCATTTTCAATCTAATCTATAGAATAATTTGTTTTCTCAATTCTTATACCAAATTAACTAATTTTTACCAATTACATATTTATTAATTTCTCATTAAATATTTTATATATTAACTAATTTAATTAATTTAAGTTATAGTTTAGATTTTATTTTCCGTTCATTAAATATTAACAAAATATCTTATAAAAATATCCAATGCAAAACGAAAGTAACATACTAGTCTATAAATATAATAATATAATAAAAGTGTGTAATTAACTTCAATATTGCACCGGTTATATTCCTAATACCTTTACAATACCGTTCCTTTTATGGACTGTTTTATTTATTTTCTTTTCAATGGCTTTGGTGCAAAACAATTACATTCAGCGGTGCAATTACTTCAACATTGCACCGCTCATTGAAGAATGCCTCTACTGTAGCAATCAAAGAATACCTGACGCACCACCACACTGTAGCAAATGAAATTTTTCGCTTTGCAATTACATTCATATCTTCTACCCACCCTGTTATTATACATGTGTAAGAGATGATAATAATATTGTAAATAAATCAAACTTATACAATTATCAATCACACTATGAAACTTTTCGCTTTGAAATTCTAGTCATATCCTCTACATACCCTGCTACTATATATGTGTAAGAGACGGTAATAATATTGTAAATTAATCAAATTTACACAATTATCAATCACATGATGAAACTTTTCGCTTTGAAATTACATTCATATTCTCTACACACCTTGCTACTATACATGTGTAAGAGACAATAATAATATTATAAATAAATCAAACTTACACAATTATCAACCATACGATGAAACTTTTCGCTTTGAAATTACATTCATATCCTCTACACACTCTGCTACTATACATGTGTAAGAGACGGCAATAATATTGTAAATAAATCAAATTTACATAATTATCAATTACACGGTAATAATTTTGTAAATATTCATTATTCATCATTAAATAAATGTTCATTAGTTTATTAATATTCATTAGTTTATTAAAAAATATGCATTAGTTTATTGAAAAGTTTCATTATGAATAAACTGGAAATATTTATTAATTTATTAAAAAATATTTATTACGTAATTAAAAAATGTTCATTACGAATAAAGTAAAATTTCATTAGTTTATTGAGAATGTTCATTACCAATAAATTGAAAATGTTCATTACGAATGAACTAAAGATTCATTAATTTATTGTAAAATTTTATTAGTTCATTATAAAAAATTCATTACGAATAAAGTAAATGTTCATTAGTTTAATGAGAAAATTCATTACGAAATGAACTAAAGGATCATTAGTTTATTAAAAAATATTTATTAGTTTATTGAAAAATGTTCTTTAATTTATTAATAAAGGTTCATTTCTTATATTAATACAAATTTATTTTATTTCTCTATTTACTTAATTTAATTGATATTTTTTTTTTGTATTTTCATTTATAAGTATGAATTTATTGAATTATTTAAAAAAAAACTCAAAATATAACAAAAAAATTGAAATAAAATGTACCGGAATAAATTGAGACAAATAACATATAAAAATGTAAAAAAAATACAAAATAACTGTTGATTTTGTTTTAAAATAAAATAAATATTTATCAATAAACTAATGAACATTTTACTAATAAACTAATGAAACTATATCAATAAATAAATTTGCGTAAAGTTATTTTATTTACAAAATTAATATTATACCTCTCACACGTATTTAATTTATATTACAACGTGAATCATGATCCATGATATAATTTGCATAAAAAAGTAACCTCATTTTTGGTATTTAACCTAATGCCTAAATGCATCACCAACTGCTTTTTTATTTTTTTTCTTAACTATCATTTAACAATTTCTCAATCCTTTTTTTTTTTTTCACTTAAATTGAGATATTATTGGAGATAAATTAAAATAAAAAAATAAATTTTTTATAATATAATAAAAAGTAAAATATCTAGAACAACTTTTTTATTTATATTTAAAAATTTTATATCATTTAATAATTTTCTTATCTTTTTTCTTATTTATTTCACTTTCTAAAATTTATATTCTCTCAGTTCATATTTAAAAAGTATAAACAGCTCATTAATAATATTTTATTATTTATTTTTACCTTTTCTTTTTTTAGGTTTTATTCATTTTACTTTTCTAAATAATTTTATTAATAAAAAATTAATATATATAACTTTTAAAATAAATTAAAATAAAAAGCGAATTTTTTATAATATAATAACAGTCCATTTAACTGCCTCTCCTATCCTTCGTTCTGCTGCTCCTCTATTTGTGGATGGGATGAGTTCTTTATGCTATATTTTTCTTTTAAATTGTTTTATTTTTTTTTGGTTTGCTTGCATCTTTCGTTTTTTTACAGTTTTCTTTTTTTCTTTTTGATTTTTTTCCATTATATAATTTTTTATTAATATATATATATATATATATATTATTTAATAATTTAATAGTTATTTAGAAAGACTGAAAAATTGGAAATGAAAGAGATAGCTTATGATATTTTTTGTTAACTTAAAATATTGCAGTCTTTGATAAGATATTATTGTTAAAAATAATAAATAAAAAAGAAAAGACAAGCTTTAGAGAAAGATGATAACCAAAGAACGTAAATATTTGCTTGGTTTTGAATAATGGCAACCAGAAAGGATTTTTTTTTTTTTTGAAAATAAAAATGAAAGGATTGTTAAGGTAATAAATAATTTTAAAGATAGACATTTAGAAAGTGGGAAGTATAACTATTGATTTTATATCTATTTAAATTTGTGGTAGAAAAAGATTTGACTCTAAGTTAATTTAAAATCAAATAAAATTTAAATGGCATAGCTCAAGATATTTGAATTAAACTTTTAAATATGACTGCAAGTTTAATGGATGCGAATTGTATTTTGAACATTTACAGTAAAATTCTTTTTTATATGTTTTATTTTTAATATTTTTTCAATGATTTAAATCTTAATGTTAATTGAATATTCAATGGATATTTAATTAGACTTTCTGCGTCATATCATAATTATTAAATATTATCGAATATTGTAAAATAGTAGAATTATATAGATAGTTATATGTTTTGACAAAATAAAATTACAACGAAAATAAAAATTAGGAAAAAGTTAAAAAAAAATAAATAGTAAGAATTGATCATCCATAGATAACAAAGTGAGGTTTAAAATGTTCAATTAAATGCGAGTGTAACATATTAGCCATACGCTAAAAGGTAGCATTCCATTTTCCTAAAAGAAACATAAACTTTGAAGCAAGGAAATCGAGACATAAAGTATTGGCTAGGGTTTGGATGAGATATTTCAACTATATAAATTATAACAATTTAATTTTTAAAAAATTATTTTAGTTATAAAACAAAAATTACAAATAATTTTTAAAATATTAAATTGTTATAATTTATATAATTAAAATATTATCGATGAAATTCACCATCAGTTTCTACAAGCACCTCATGAACCAAACAACTTAAAATCCAATAAACATTCAAATTACAAGAAACTCAAGACACCTAAAGCCATGACGGTGCAAAACATAAACATTTCAAACTCACATTTAGTATTAGCTACCTAATAGTTGCACCAATTACGGGCCAAGGAAACCATCATGTCCCATAAGCATATACACTTCTAACAGTAACACCCCCTCGGTCTCAGCCGCTCAAAAAACCTCAAAAATTAACCCTCACCGCTGCTGCTCATAACAACTCTTTTAGAAATCAGCAGCAAATTCCTGTAACTGCTTGACTGCCTTTGCTGTCATTGTATTTGGATCCAATTCACATAGTCAAACAAGCACAAATTCGTGTTCTCCAAATCCACCAACTTCCACACGCTGCCCTACTGCCTCGTTGAGACTTAAAAGGAGACGGTTCTTCCAGAGACCAAAATCAATGCACCATTGGATACCACAGATGCAGACTGTATCAGTGTAGCCTTCAGGCATTGAAGATTTAGATGCTCCCGTGTTTCTTTCTTCTGGAGTGGCAGGCAAATATCATTCACATCTTAGGCAAACATACCCATTTCCGCTCTCAGTTGATTTTCAATGTCATAAGTTTGAAATGGCAAAATTTCAAGCCCTAAACCAGCAATAATAATGATATTAATCACAATTTATTTCAATGAACTGTTCCATTTACATAAAGCTGGTTCAGTTACAAAGAAGCAACAGAACCAGATAAACCAAGATAATGGCAATGCCAACCACTGTGCACCAGCCCTGAGCAATTATGGTATCGCCTAAAGTTAAAGATAGAAGCACTTTGGAAACCTATTTATTGATACATATAGTGCTGATAAGTTTAATCATTAATGTTGAGCCTCCTTGATAAGGTCTATATGGTATATGTTGCAACAAGGATGTGCCTGTAAATCAACTCACTGTTTTTACTGATAAGCCACAAGCTTTGACAAAGCCCTACTATCTGAAAAAAAAAAAGGATTATGACATTGGAAGATGGAGATCTATTGAATTTGTTCATTAATAAATTGTAAAAGATAAACCTGGACATGTACTATTATTCAGAAGGGTTAAGACACGAACTAAACAGAATGGCGAATTGACAATTGGAATCAACCTCCATACAGAGAAAAAGAAGAAACAATAAGGGAAACAGTTGGCAGAATTAAACTATGCTTCAAAATCAAACAACTGAACGTGCATGGATGTAAAACTTTCGTAAGAGTTCAAAACCTTCTTTTGCTGAGAAAAGAAATTATTGTAATAATAGTAGCTGCATCCAGAATGTAATACAAAACAGAATAAATAAACCTGCAATAAAATAAACTTCTAGTGAAATTAGCGCCTTAAGTAAACAATGTGAAATCAAGTCCTTCAAATAAAAGGTTTTTAGAATATAAAGTACCTGTATCACTAAATTCAAATTATCTCATCTCCTATATCTATATATGTCCAGAAAAATGACCTATTTAAAATTTATCAAATCTACTGCATAAAAATTTTCTTTAATTTTTCAACAATCAAAACAATGGATACATTGAACCAAAACTTATTCAGCAAACAATTCCAAACGAATTTCCAGTTTGAGTTTCAACTTTCAAAATGAAGGTGGTTCTCTAAAATAAAAAGTGACTTGAAGACATGACCTTCAAGTTCAAATTCAAACATTCCCAATTATCTTCTTTTGTTCTCCAAAATGTTTCTTCCTCTTGCTTTTATCTAATACATGAAATATTCCCTTGTTTGTGTTATTTCTTATGAAATATGGGAATAGTACTTCAATTGTCCTTCAGTCCTGAATTGATTGAGCGAAAGGCAACTTGAGCTCTTATATAATTTGTTCGATACTATTAGTTTCATACGGTACAAACACATTATCTAAATTCCATATTAATTGGTAGTGGTTGGGGATGTGCATTTTTCCTCATACATTTTGTATTTTAAAGGGCAAACTGGAAGATCAAAAGTGTTGAATATATTTGGAAATTTCTCAGAATCTGATTCAAAATCTTGTATAAATTCTGAAATCTGTTTTGATTCTGCTTAATTGAATTTCTCCTAGTATATAGGGATCTGACTAATAGGTCTAGAATCACCCTTTTATATATGTGTGTGTGTGTGTGTTCATGTGGGTTTTTTACAATAATAAGATAATATTTTATCTTGTGATATCAGAGCCATTATCCTCGTGCGAAAGCTATCATTGTTTTTCTTCCTAATATGCCATCCATTTAATAAATCATCTACCTTCTCAAGAAACTCAAATCCAATGCCCCAATTCCAAAGCTCTCAGAATTCTTTCCTGAATCTGTAACTCCAAAAGCTTTTTGGCCTCGAGTCTTTGAGTGTGTTTCATATGTGCATATTTAGGGGCAGCATCAGAGTAAAAAAGATCCTAAAGCCAAAAGGTGTCATCATTAGATATTCCAATACACAAAAGGGGTAGAAGTCGTATCATCCTTCCAACTGAAATGTTGCCTACCATGGATGTCACTGAATCATTCTTTCAGGATCAAAGAGTTCTAAAGAAGACGAGTGGTCATTCTTTTGGTTTAACTTTCATTTTTCAATATGTTGGTCAATCTTTTGATTCAGCTTCATTTTTCAATGTCCTTGATTCAAAACACCAGATGCTATATTTGCTTATGGTTATTCTTCTTTTGATTCAACACCTCAAATCATCTCAACTCATAGAAGAGTTAGACCAGATTTAGATTTCATCCTGCTTATGCAAGTTCACCCGTAGACAAAAGATCAACATCTGGTTATAGCACATTCATTGGTGATAACCAAGTGACTTGGAGGAGCAAGAAACAAAATGTAGTTGCAAGGTCAAATGTTGAGGCCGAATTTAGGGCCACAGCAAATGGGATATTATAACAAAATGTAGTTGCAAGGTCAAATGTCGAGGCCGAATTTAGGGCCACAGCAAATGGGATATATGAGCTGTTGTGGTTAAGATTAATTTTAAATAATCTGAGGATAAAAAGAATTCTGTCTTATAAGGATCTATTTGTGAAAATAAATCAGCTTTCTGCATTGGACATAATCCAATTCAAGATGATTGAATTGAACATACTGATACAATTAGAGGAAGTGGAAGGTTCTAGGGCATTAGATCTCGACTATTAGGGCTAGAATATGACTGTGATTGGAAGAATATAAACATTTAGGTTTTAACAAAAAATCTTTCAATTAAAATTCTGAATAAAATATAGCTAATGATTTGGCCTATCCACAAACCTATTATACTAATTAGAATAATCCTGGTCCTAAAATGAAAAGGGATAACAACCAGATTAAATACTAATAAATAAGAACCCAAGATAAAGATGAAAAAGAATCCTACTTAAAATTAAATACGAAAAATAAAAAATAAAATAAAAGAAAAATAAATTTAATAAAATCCCATTTAGTGTTGATGCTCCTGCATCATATTGGCTCAGTAGTTCAAGTTCCCCAAGCCATCATTATAACGTTTTGACAACAGTGCTTCATTGTGAAAGGTTGTTGTTCTGTTGATTTGAACGGGGCCAGACTTGTGAACAAGGGCTCCCCATCAAATAAGACTCTTATAGACAAAATAAAAACAATTAGAGCAAATTACTAATAACCCCCTAATGTTTAACAATATTTGCACTTGCATCCATACTTTTTCATTGTCAACTAAATGGTCCTTCACATTTAATTGTGTCAAAGATAAAACCCTTCCATTAGTTATTTCATAAACGATATATACTAAAATCTCCCTGATTTATGATGATATTTTCGCTTGCATCTAGATTCTAGACCTGTCAAACTTGTTCTAGTTGGGTCGTTTTCATTTCTGAATCGTGCAATTTCAACTTTTGGGTTGGGCCGGTCCTTGAGACGAGCTAACTTTTCAAGAAAAAAGGAAAAAAAAAAGTATTAACCATATATGTAGACACGTCGAATCAAATTTTTAATATTCAGGTTGACTCTTACCTAACCCGTAAATTTCCAGATTGACCTTATGGATTGGGGTCAATTTCTTAGACAGGTTCGAATATTTTGTTGATGTAATTAAATATCAGGACCTATTTTGTTGACTTCCAAAAAAAGTAGGGATGGAAGTGGGATTTTAGTAATTTGCTCAAAGAAATATTGAGTATCTATGTACACCTTGAAAATTTTGCCATAATATATAACACATTTTACTAACATCAAAATCTTATTACTAGCTCAACATTCACCAAGAAATCAATAAATATTATGATAAGAACTGGAAATCACAGCCAAGGAAATCACAGATCAGCCCATTTCTTACTACCCCGTCCTCTATCAGCAAAAGAGTAACATATTGGGGCTTATCATATTACTACCTCAACATTCACCAAGAAATCAATTAATATAAAGTTAACAATGCTCTAGGATGCTAGTATCTAAACAACCTAAAGGAAAGGATGGATTTTTAAAAGCAACCGTGTAAGGTTTAATTTGAGAAAAATCTTAAGGTGCTATTTAATTTTCCCTTAACCTCAAGGTGTTCATAAAATTAATTGTCTTTTTGCATAGCTTAAACAACAATTGCTTAAGCTCCATAATGTTACTATATTCAGAGGCATACTCCGTCAGCATATGACATAATTTTAGACTTGATAAAAGTATAACTTTTGAGGATTCTGGACGAAGAAGGAACTTGAAATTACTTTGGAAGCTTATGAATTCTATCTTGAATACAAGACTTGCTAATAGAGTGTCATTACTTTGGGAACCAAAAAGCAGACAGCATATTTAGCTCAATTTGATTGTTTTCAGTTCACATAATTTTTTTGGTTCATCTTCGTTGAAATACAAAAAGTGTTTCATTGTTTTAGTTTTCCAATCTATTTGCCAAAACAAACTGAGCCAATTAACTTGTTACCCCTATTTCTACATGTATGACATGTTAATAAGAGATTGAGTGCAAATACTATAAAAACAAGAATCTTACCCAGTTTTAGTTTGACAAGGTCTCAACAGTCTTTGCAAGAGGATCTTGCAATCCACAGAGCATGTTAGCAGGAACAGCTATGTCAATCATCTTTGGATATGGAAGATTCAAATCTGTAAAATAATAGATCATATTTAAATTTCCCAATTGAACAGCTGTTGTTCAATGAGTAACAGTTTTAACTAGATGCCAAGTATATGGCGTCACTTACTTTCCATGATATTCTTAAATGTTTCCTGCAAACAAAGCATACAAATTAACATATTCATTAGAGATAATGTTGAGATTTATTCACATCAAGAAAACCCCCAAAATATGATAATCTCAAATCAGTCAGTTTCTACAAAATTTAATGTCACGAGAATCAAACACTTCTGTAAATCAGAATACAAATGCTGAGCTGAATTCTGCCAAAACTTAAAATCAAGAAGCAGACAAACCTAGTAAATTATTTTTTGATGCACCAAAAACAAAAAAATGTGTATCGACACATGTTTGTTTCTGGTTACATGTTTGTTTTATCATGAAGTACTAATTAGAATGAACCACTTGAACTCCATTTGCTAAGAATAAGGTAGTAACAATAATTGTCACTAGAGAGGAAAATAAATAAGAAAAAGAAACACAGTTCAAAAACTTCACCACATCTTTGGTGAGCCTGGGATTATATAGCATTTCCTCTCCAACAGTACTAACCTGCACCTCACACAAAGGTTTAGCAGATCAGCTGCATGAACGAATTAGATAATCTATCTAATAGAGGTAAGAATTGGTTCCATACATTGAATCCCTTGTAATCATGAGCAGGATAGACCAATGTATCCTTGGGCAAGGTGAATATCTGATTTAATTTATAAAAGAAAAAAGACCGTCAAAAGCAATACTCGTTTGAGAACTGACATACTATTTGTTCGTTTCATGTCCTTGCCTGTGAATGCACTGACTGATAAAGTTGATGCGAACTTCCACCCTGCACATAATTAATGGAGTTAGAATGCCGCTTGACACAATTTCAACAATTCCACTTTTCTAGGAAGATCAATTTTTTAGCAACTTAATAAAATTTAAGATACCAAACCTGAAAATCAGTTCTTCCACAACCCCGTATTAGTAAAGCATCTCCAGTGAAAGCCATCTTCGGCTGGGGCTGACCAGGCCCATCTCCAGTAACATAAGTAACACAACCTAATGTATGGCCAGGAGTAGATCGAACCTATCATAAACATAAATGAATTACTCCTGTGGTAAATGAGTAAAAAGATGAAATGAATAAATGACAATCTGTAGTTAAGTAACAAGAAACTAATTTCAATGGCTGCTCTTGCTATTATTTCCAGTAGATTTTTGTTTTCTTTTTTTTTTTTTAAGGGAATAAAAACAGCTGTTACATATTGGATTTTGGCCAATGAATACAGCATAATGAGATACAGTGGGCCAATTAAACTTTGACCACAACACCCTGAAAAGGTCACTGTTTAAAAGACAGAGTCACACAACTGTGACCATGATTAGCAGATTGCCATTCTACCTGTATCATTGTGATTTGTGCAGAGTGCCTTAGCATTTTTCAACTGTAAGAAATCTCGATAAGTTTTCATCTCTTTGGTGCTATTTCTTAGGCTTAATAGTTAAATTGACATTTGTCCTTGTTAAGAAAAGTCTATTAGCTCCCTTTACTTAAATTGAACCCTTCAAGTATCTAAACTTCAATAACTTTCACACTTTCAAGCACTGAGGGTGCCACATCGCACTATATTTTGGATATCTATAAGGTTCAATTCAAAGTTCAAGTATCTAAAACTATAGAATTTACAAATTTAGGAGTTTAGAAAACAATCAAATCTGTAGGAACCTAAGCAGTTCAATTTTAGGTACAGGTATCCACTATTCTTAACTTCACAAGTTCAGGTGTCAATTTATTTATTTGGTCTATTTATGGGTGAATTATACCGACGGTACTCCAATTATCTAACTCGTAGCAACTTAGTACCTAAACTATTATTTGTAATAGAATACTTCTTGAACTTTAATTTTGTAACATAAAAATATATGCGGTCAAAATTTGTTAAACTATTTAATAGAATGATGACGTGAACTTTCCATATCAGCAAAAAAAAAAATTCCACGTGTAAATGTTAGGTGTACCAAATGGCTCTCACAAAAAATTTTCACCTTTCTCATCACTTTCCTACACTTTTTCTCACTTTCTCTCAAATCAAATATAATCAAACATTTCGTCAAGTAGTGAAAATTTTTTGTGGGATCCATTTCGTACACATGACATTTATATGTGAAAATTTTTTACTGATATGGAAAGTCCACATCAACATTTTGTTAAATGGTTTAACAAATTTTGACGATAAATATTTTTATGTTACAAAATTAAAGTTTAAATTGTTTTCTATTACAAATAATACTTAAGTACAGAGTTGTTACAAGTTAGATAGTTGGAGTACCGTCGGTATAATTTACCCTTTATTTATCATTTGATTAAAAAAAAGCACATTTTGGTCCACAAAATTTACAAATTTGTGCAAATAAGTCCCTCAACTTAAAATTCGTCCAATTGATTCCCTGATCTATCTATTAATTTCCCTAACTATCGAAATTGTTCAATAGACTCCTTTACTATCAATTTTGAATTAATTTAATCCTTATTTATGTGGATGGAAATTTTACAATGAATTTGAGATAGATCAAACATTCACAATGTGTTACTACAAAGTATATGCATTAGTACATCCTACACTCAAAAAAAGGGATATGTACATTTTCTCCTCCTTTATGCCCTCTGTCATCATTTACTCTTTTGCCAAAATGTGAATTCTACACTAGATGTATCACATTTGAAATAAAATTGTAAAATGATTATTCAATCTCCCACCAAAATTGCATAAGTTTTCCATCAATTTGCTGTTATTTGTATCCTTAGCCTAGTCTTCATGCTTCTTCCCATATCGAAGAACATGCTTTTTAACCTTATGCATGACAATAAATCTTTGGGTGTTTAGATTACAATCAATTAAACTAAGGGGGGTTTCAGTTCAGCTGTTGGAGGTAGCTGATAGTTTTTTGAACCTCTAACAGCTAAGCAAAAGTGTTTGGTAATAGCAGCTGATAGCTAATAGACAACATAAATAACTGCTAAATGAAAAGGCTCTATTTTGGAGCTTTAATCAAACAGCTGAAACTTTTTCCAATAAAATGACAAAATTAACTTCTTTAAAATAAAATGCATCATTTGTGAAAAATTTTATTAAATAAATACATCCTTCAAAATCAATATATTCAAAATAAAACATATTATATTAAATATATATATAACTAATTAATTATATTAATAAATTATAGATATAGTGAAAATTTTTATTTATAATTAATTACATAATTCTATTGTTGTTATTATTCAATTATTAAAATGCATAATTATGTCAAATTATATATAATTTATCAAATAATCATTATATTTTTTTTATTTATACATAATATAAAAATATATATTTTTGAAATAAATTATACTCATATTAGTAATTTTACATTTCAACAGCAACAACTCAATTAATTTTACCAAACAATAGTATCGATCAGCTACCAGCTATTAGCTAACAGTTGTATCTAACATGCTGAACCAAATGCTCCCTAAATGATAACTGCTACCTTATGACACTAACTAAAAGTAAAAACTTCTTATTAGTTCCAATAGAAGATTATCAAATAATTGTCAAAGATCATTACTTGATATTCCAATGGTAAAATTGAAGTTCAGTTTTAAATAAATTTAAATAGCACTGTAATTGACAATAAATAATATTTTAGAGCACCTTTACGCCAGCAAAGTAATGCATTATTTTTGCTAATATAAAGTTCTAACAAGTTTGTTTGCAGAACAGATTTGAAATATTATAACTCATGTCATGAATTTCATTCATATTGGCATTTCTTTCATGTTAGTTGAAAAAAATTATGGCAATAAGAAGAATACAGATTTCATGATATCGGTGGCCATAAAACTATTATAAAAATATTGAATTTGCTCAAGAACGTATAAATTAAAGCATCAAATATAGAAAATCGCAAAATGAATCATGTAAAGCAGTTTGACATTTCAGATGTGCATATATATTGATGTGTATTATAGTGTGAAAGTACAAATAAAAAGGAAAGGAAAAAAAAATTACTACTTTAAACCACAGTATATTATCTTTCTTTAATTTCTGAGTTCCAAAACTCAACTGCAGCTGCAGCTGTGAAAAAATAAAGCCATAACAGTCCTACCTCCAGAAACAGATCACCAAAGTATATTTTATCTCCAGCCTCAATAAAAAGATCAGCTTTTGAGTTGCTTGCTTTAGAAATGATAGATTTGACACCAGGAACCTTGGCCTACATGGTAAGAAATTAACAATGTAAGAAAAATATTCAAAGAAGCACTTCTAAGAAAAAGGAAAGCAAAGTTAAAGCAGAAGTAGAAGTAGTTCCATACCTTAATCAAGCCAGTCCCTGTCACATGGTCAGCATGTACATGTGTGTTTATAGCATAAATTAGCTTTAAACCTAGCTCTTTCACAAGAGTGAGGTCCCTATCCACTGTCCTGTCAACTGGATCAATCAACTAGAGAAAGCCAGAAAAAGAGAAAAAATAATTGCATTAATATTAACATTGAAGGAACAAATACAAATTCTGACAAATTTGAAGCAATTTGAACAAATTACTTTGTAATCAATGCTCGAAAAACAATCAAAATTCGTTCCCTTAAATGCATTTTCTAAGAAAAAGAACGTACGAATAAAAATTCGAGAATAGAAGAGAATCAAACCAGAGCAGGTTTATCGGGGTGAGCGACGTCGGCGAGCAAATAGGTGTAAGTAGAGGAATCCTTCTCAAAAAGCTGGCGAAACAAGAGCTTGTTGGAAGACGAGACGGTAGCATAAGTAGCCATTGCTGAGAATCTGCAGAATGATTTATGCGTCCTTGTAACACAGAGAAAAGGCGGAGCCAGGGATCGTGGGACGAAGGAGAAAGCGGAAAGAGATCGAAGCATTTCTCTTTCTATAATTTGTATGGCCGGCTTTGTTAGTGTTGCATTTGGTGACGAAATCGATGTTAGTGAATTCTGATGAATAGCCAATATCAATAGTCTAATTATATAGCTTTTCATGTATAAATCGCCTTCTCTTATCCTAATTTGTTTGTTTATATATTTGAATGGCTTAATATCCTAATTGGCCCCTCAACTTTTCACGTCTTTCCATTATCCCCCAAAACTTTAAATGTGACTATTAAATAAAATACACTTAATGATTTTTTTTAATTTAATTCTTTAATTGTATGAAATTGTTGTATATATTTATAAATATTAAAAGAATATATATCTAATTGATTATGAATTGGAAAAATCTTGAAAAAATATTATCTTTAAACCTAGCATAAGTATAGTGGGAACATTAATTCCTTAAAGAATAATGATTATGCTATCCAAGTCTAATCTTACTAGAGTAGTTTTGTTATTGTTGTTGCCACCAAAAACAACCCTTTCTTTCATTGTCTTTATGCATTAATTTTCTGGTAAGTTGTCTTTATACATTAATATTATCTTTTCTTGTTTTCCTTAATTTTGCTATAATACCCATTAATAATTTTTTTTTTTTAATTTTCTTTGTCTCTCTCTTTAGTGAGAGGTTCTAGCACCACTAACAACGACCGTGCCCTAGCTTGCTCTATTTCTTCTTTTTTTTTTGCTTTTGATCTCACATGCAAACACAAATTCATTAATTTATTGCCAAAATTAACGTTCCTTTCTACTTCATACCTTAATTTCTATTCTCATGCTCTTGACAATTCTTAAATTTGATGGAAAATGATAATTCTTTTTTTCGATCTTTCTTTTTTCTTAAAGATTAATCTTGATAATTGAGTTTCTAAGAAGGAATTTAATTGGAAGAAGCGGAATAAGAGGAAATATAGTGATTTCTCGAGCTTTGAAGGAAGAAAGAACAAAAATAGAGAGATGCCACACTTTTCAACTAATTTTGGTCGAAGTATGTAAAGAAAGTTGTGAGGCTAGCTATAACATATGAGGAAAGGAAAATATCATGATGGATGAAATAAATTTTGGTATCTATGAAAATACAAAAAAGTGTAAGTACATATGAAAAAAAATACAAATCTCAGTAAATTATGAAATTTTCTCTTCCAAAAGAGCAATGTAATTAGAGAATTGAAAAAATTACTCCATTTAGGTTTTTTGAAACAATATCCTACAAATAATCTTTACTTTCATTAAACCCAAAAGTATGCCTTTGGATAAAATTATTTCCACATTTGACCCTCCACTCTCTCTCCTCTCATTCCTTATTTTCTGGCACTATTATCTCTCTCCATATCTCATGATTTTCCATCTCCATTAAACCTCTCTACTATTTTTATCAAACCCACACTCTCTCATCCCTCACTATCTACTCCATTGATACCTAGTCCTTTTAGTGAAAATAATGGAGAGACAGAGATCTCTAATTGACTCGAATTGAGAGAGTTTGACAGCGGCAGTCTATAACCACTCACTTTCTGCCTATACCTAATCAGAGAGTTGGGTGGCCGCAATCCATAAATCCCACTATTTATTCAATAATGAAGAGATAGGAACCTCTAAATTGACTCAAAATCAAGACTGCTAGATCTGGCTATCGCTAACGATCATCATATCCTCCACCATTGCTGTCTGATCCCCCGTCTTCCCTCTACTCACCTTCATTTCACTTTTTCTTCTCTTTTTTCTCGTTCCTTTATCCGAGTCAAATCACAAGGTAAATACTTGATTTTGTCTTTTTTTGGTTGACATTTGCTTGTTTTGTTGTAACTCTTATATTATACTGCATGTATAACTATCATATATACTTTGTAATTTGTTTATTTTTATTTTCAAATTCAAATGTAATTGAAGAATACAACATTTTCCACATTTTATCAATTCTGATTTTTTGAAATTATAAAATACTATTCACTTATGCATATAACTAAAATATAAAAATTAAAATAATATGTTTAATAAATTTATTATTATTTTTAAAAATATAATTTCAGAATTTTTATAATTCATAAATTATGAAGAAAAATTAGTTAATAAACCTGATAAATACCTTACATATAACATTTGCACTCATGATAAGCTTTTTTTATTTTTAATCCTCATCAATAATTAAATAATAAAAATAAATAAATATATAATCAACATATAACACACCTAAAGACAAAAATGGAAATCTGAAATATATGAACATAAAATAAATGTAAATTAAAATATATAAATTAGAAGATTAGATATGAGTAGATAAATATATAACTTACATATATTATACATATATCTTACATATAACTTGCACAGTTACATTCAATTTAACCCTCATGATATGCTTTATTATTTTTAATCTACATCAATAATAATAATAATAATAATAATAATAATAAACATATAACAGATATGAAAACAAATTGGAGATTAAATATATAATATTTGAATAATATTTAAATTATATAATATTATTTAAATAATTTTAAATATATAATATTTTATAGATTTAAATATATGATATTTATAAAATTATATATATATATATATATATATATAATAAAAGACAATTCGGAGCTGGTACAATGACTTTCCGGTTTTGCCCCTATTTTATTTTTTTTCAACTACCAAAGAGAGAAACGATATCATTTTGCTAAATACAGAACGCGTCATTTCACCAGGTATAGCTTTTTTTTTTTTTAACTTTCTTTCATAAAACGACGCCGTTCCTCTGCCCAAGAAGAACGACGTTGTTTTGTATTGGGTAGAGTCAAAAAATAAATGAATAAAGAATGGACTGGTTGGCTTTGGGCCGGTAGGCCTGTGAATCTAATAAGTTCATTATCACCCGTAACTTGTTCTTTGTTTAAGTCCATTTCTTGCTCTATACTCTTAGCGATTTTTGCTTTTATAATTATACAATCTACACTCTCAATAACTTTTTTGCCCTTATCATCATGCAAAAAAAAATTATTTATTTTTTTCAACTTTGATTAAATTTCGTTCTTCAAATTTTTTTCCTCATATTAATTAAATTTTGTTCTTAAATTTTTTTCCTCATATTAATTAAATTTTGTTCTACAAATTTTTCTTTCTAATATAAAAAATATTTAAAATTTAAACTAATTTTCATGTCTAATTTGTATAAAATTTTTTATTAAAGTTTTTTTTTAACTTTGATTAAATTTTGTTATTCAAAATTTTCTTCCTCATATCAATCAAATTTTATTTTTTCGAATTTTTCTTCTTTATATCAAAAATATCTAAAATTTAAACTAATTTCATGTATAATTCGTATAAATATTTTTATTAAAGTTAAAATTATAATTTACCCACCTCATTGAAATTAGATTTTTAAATTATATTAAAAAATTAATCAGATTTTAAAATTAATTTTAAATAAATTAGACATGAATATATTTTTTCATATCAAAAATTAATATAAATCAAATTTATTAATTAATTTATTAAAATTTTGTTATTTTTAATCTAATGTATGCAATAATTTTCTTTTCTCAATTTGGTCTTCCAATGATTTATTTTCTCAATTCTAGCACCAAATTAACTAATTTTCATTAACCGCTGTTAATTTCTCCCATCAAATATTATATCTATTGACTTATTTAATTATTTTAATTTTTTATGTAGATTTCATTTTCCGTTCATTAAAAAATAATAAAATATCTCACAAAAATACCCGACGCAATATACAGACTCATTCCTTAAATTACTCTCTCTCTCTCTCTCTCCACTCTAATCACTCTAAAATCAATCTCACCCTTTTTTTCCAGAACTGAAACTATTTATATTTTTGGGTTTTAGAACTCTTCAAACCATATTCACTCAAATATGTTGTAGGCAGTTACAATTGTGTAATTTTCCTATGTTTTTTGTCCTTCCTATGTCTTTTTCCCATTATAATTTTGGTTATAAAAAGAGCTCTTTATGTCCAATTCCCAAAAAATTTTCTTTCCTCCACTGACCTCACAATATTTTTTTTTAAAAAAATTATTAATTTAAAATATATATATATATATATATAACACTTATTTAATTTTTTTAACACAAAACAAATAAAATTTATACTTATTTAAAAATAAAAAATATTTTTTAAAAATATGCAATTAACTCATTAACTATAATACTATATATAAATGTGGGAATAGCGGGAACATGCAAAATTACTGAAAAGTCAACTTAATTGTATTAGTTAATTTGATTAATTTTATCATTTAATAATTTAATTTATTAGTAAAAATCATTAATAATTCATTAATTAAAAATTCAATTCTATTAGAACTAGATAACTATATTTTTTTAAAAATAAAAATAAGTGATGAATTATTTCTTATTTGAAAAAATAAAAAAAACAAGTATTTTGAAGTCAATATTAATTTAATTGCCGATCATTGTTAATTTAGTGAAACAAATTTCTGTCTTGATATTTCAAATTTGAATGTAGTTGGATCGCTTTCAAAATAAAAAATATTATTATTTCCCTGAAGAGTTCCAAATTGGTACATTTTGCTTTAGTTCTTGTTCCTTTCCTTTTTTTTTTTAAAAAAAAAAACAACATATAATTTTAAAGCAAAAACATGTATATTATTGTTTAAAATTATTTTATGAATAAATTTAAAATTAATTATGAAAATTATTTTTTTATTTGAAAACTAATTATCGGATATATCCAATTTAAATAAAAAGTAAATTTAATCATAATCATAATTATGCTACATATAAAATTAGGAATAGAGGAGACAGAAAAAATAACCGTAAAGTACTTACTACCTCTATTTTATATATGATTTTTAATAATGAACATATTAATAATTTGATGAAATTTGAAATAAACAAGCATTCCTATAATTCACAATGAAAATAAAATATCATAATAAGATGAAACAAATTAATAAAAAAAATATATAAAAAAACTAAATAGTAATTAATGACGAGTCTAATATCTAATAATCACGAGCTGAGCATGATAATAAAAAACTAGGGAACATGCAAAATGTTCGTAAAGTACAACTACCTCTATTTTATATATAATTCTTAATAATTGACAAATTAGTAATTTGGGAGGACGTATAGAGTAATATCAAATTTGAGATTACATGAATCTCTTATTTAATATGAATAAAATATTATAAAATAATATAAAATTTGAAAAAAACATGTCTTATAATTCATTATTAATAAAATATCATTTAGTTGATATGTTTACACCAATGAAGCACATAAACGTTAGACTCTCAGTGTGTCTGCGTATTAGAGACGTTCCGGACATGGACACTAATGGACACGGACACAATACGTCCTAGGTTTAGTGTCCTAATTTCACTAAAATTAGACACGTATTTCTCCTTCAAAAATGCATTTTCCCCTCAGATTACCAATTATTTATGCCCCTTCTGGAAAACTTCTCATTATGTGGTTCTCCCCATATAAACTCCTAAATTGATCAGTTAACTTATCATACATCACTTTGTTCTTCGAGTTCTCTCTGCC
This sequence comes from Balakata baccata, assembly GCA_949630135.1. Taxonomy (NCBI): domain Eukaryota; kingdom Viridiplantae; phylum Streptophyta; class Magnoliopsida; order Malpighiales; family Euphorbiaceae; genus Balakata; species Balakata baccata. Next base: position 40,839 of record CATIWF010075861.1, read on the forward strand.
CAACTCCACAACTAACAAGCTCACCACTAATCTCTGCCTCTACTGTCGTTGTTGTTGCCGCTTGTGTTCGATCATTGCTGCTTCGTTATAAGTTATGTCTTCATCATTTTTATTCTATCACCAATTTGTTCCTTTTAGTTTGATATACTTTAATCCATGGATCTAGAAGTAAAAAAGAGTGAAGAATAGACAGCTTAAATCTAACGAGATTAAATCATAGAAGACTCTTGAGGGGCAACTTTGGGTTGTTGAAATTAAATTAATAGTGGTGGTGCTCAAATGCATATTGTAATAATTACATTTTAAAATTTATCTATATTTTATTGTAATTGTTAATAGAAGTAGTCCTGCTTTGTAATTATTACTATGTAATCATTATTATGTAAGACTATAAGTATTGACTTTAAAATAATAGAGGCCTTGCAATTTATTCTTTTTATAACTATTTACATGTATTCTAAATACTAGTAATTGTCGCATTCAATAAAAAAAACGTCATTTTTATCTTGAAATTTATTATATATTTTTTATGTCAGTATAAATTTATAAATGGAAAAGGACCTTACCCTTCTTTAAATGTTAAAATAACACTTTATTAATTTTTCCATGATTACGTTTGGAACAAAATTATTTAAAACAATGAATTATATTTTTTTAATTATTATGTAAATAATAAATTGTTGGCATGCAATTATTCAGCTGCAATGTTAGTTTAATTTTTTTATTTATTATTTGTGTTTTAATTTTTATTTAGGTTCAATTTTCACATTGAATTATGGATTCCGGTTCTGGAAGTACAAAAATTTTAAAATCTAACCAAAGTAGTGAGCCAAAAATTATGGACGATGATCAAGCACCTTTGTGGAAGTATGTTCAAAAACTTCAGAAGACTGGAGAGATAAAAGAAAATTATAAGTGGATATGCAATTTTTGTGATCAAGAAAAGTAATAATCTTATACTAGAGTAAGATCTCATTTACTAAAAATATCTAGAAAAGGGATTGGTTCGTATACAAAGGTTAGAAGTGAAAATATTTTTGAGATGAAAAAATTGAATAAGAAGCCACAAATAGAATTATGAATTCTCAATCTACGCAAGTTAGATTACCTACTAGTGGTCCTTCTGGTAGTATGTCTGGAAGTACTTCATTGCATTTAACTAATTTAAATGTTTCTGATGCTTTAAAGAGAAAAAGAGTAGATGATTCTCCTATGGGTAAAGCTTTTGACATGCAAACTAGAAACCAGTTAGATGCTGAAATTACTCTAATATTTTACACTGGAGGGTTGCCATTTAATTTGGTTAGAAATCCTTATTATGTGAGTTCATATGCATTGGCTGCTAATCATGCATTAGGTGGATATGTGCCTCTAGGTTATAATAAATTGAAAACCACATTACTTCAACAAGAAAAGACAAATGTATATAGATTATTGGAACCAATTAAAAGCACTTAGGGTGAAAAAGCTATTAGCATTATTTGTGATAGATGGAGTGATCCTCAAAGAAAACCATTAATTAATATAATGATTGTTACTGATTCAAGTCCAATGTTTGCTAAATCTGTAGATTGTTCAGGCAAGGTGAAAGATAAATATTTTATTGCTGATATATTGAAGGAGGTAATTGATGAGATTGGACATGACAAAGTAGTACAAGTTATAACTGATAATGCTAAAAATTGTAAAGGTACTGGAAAAATTATGGAATGATTATTTCCACATATTTATTGGACTACACGTTTTGTGCATACACTTAATCTAGCTTTGAAAAATATTTGTGCTGCTAAAAATGTGGAAACTAATCAAGATACATATGATGAATGCCATTAGATAACAAAATTTCACGGGGATGCTTTGCAAATCAAGAAATTTATCATGAACCATTCCATGAGATTAACTATGTTCAATAAATTTAGGTCTTTGAAGTTACTTGCAGTTGCTGATATTTGATTTGCTTCTATTGTTGTCATGCTCAAAGATTTAAACTTGAGTGATAAGATATTTTGAGAAGTTGCAGTCAAAAGAAAATCCATGGAAAATGTGGTGCGTCACTAGCAGTTGGAGAGTTGAGGAGAAAGTAGATAAAGTAACTGTTATAACGTGGTATACTAGAGACAGTTAAGGAAAAAATGTCTAAAGAAAAAGAGCAGTTGGAGGGACTTGGGAGAAAGATGTGGGAGTAACAGCTAGAATATGCTGGTACTAAAGTGGTTAGAGAAAGTGATGTCGTGTTCAACGATTATTTTAACTCTACTGCTATAAAAAGGAGAAGCAACAATAAAAATAGGGAATGACTCAACAAAACAATACAAACAAATCAACAACTCAACAAATTACTCAATTTCAGTTAATCTCTAGCAAATTTCATTTCAACATCAGTCTTGTTATAACTTTAGTTCCAATTATTTCAATTTTACTGCAACTTATCGATGTCATTTCCATCAAAAAATTATTTTCTTCAAGTATTCTCTATATTCAAAATTTATTTTCTCTAAATCTTTATTGCTCATTAGCTTACATTCCATTACTGTCAGTATTTTTTTGCAATAGCAATCAAATTTAGGTGTACAAACAAGAAAATCTAGGAATCTACAATCATTTGATTAGAAGTCAAGGCACAATTTCATTTTTATTTAAAAACACTTTAATTTTCTTGCACGCTCACACCTTTTTATTTTTTTTTACAGTGAACATATTTTTTTGCACACCCAGTAGGACATCCACTAAAATTGCTATCAATACCACTTTTCTCAATTCAGTGTCTAAGATTCTCAAATAATAAAAAAGATGTAATAGGTCCAGTACAGGGTCACAACCAGATCAGTGTTCCTTTTTAGGCTCATAACTCACAAAATACACCACATATTAAAGGTAAGACTGTCACAGAGGTTTAGATAAAACATATAACTAAAACTTCTATATTTTGTACTGTTGTTAAGTCGATTTATAAATAGCTCAAAAATGAAGACAAAGGGGCTCGAGCTATACATGTATAAAGATACAGCTCAATCAAAGGAACAATCAGTATTCATTTCATTATAATTTAACCTATATAACAAAGTTTAATACTATATGATCAAAATGAACAAAAATAGAAGGGTGTCCCGTTAATACTCTTACATGAACCAATTTCAATCAAAAGAGCTTATCTCTTCATATACGCAAAATCATTCAATATCATTTAACAGGCATATAATCAAGACATAAATCAACGAGTTTCATGTTTGGCACTTATTCGAATTCGGTCTCTATAGTCATCAAAATCGGAGTGCAATATACTGCTTCAACATAACTTTAATAATTCTAAACAACATAAGAATAAAGGAAAGAAGATTAATTACCAAGATAAAATTTGTTTGGACTGATTTTGTTGTAAATTTTGAGTGAAATAAAAAAAAAAATGGGGCTATTGTGTGTGGAAGAAGAAGGATGGAGATGAAGTTTAAAAATAGAGAAAGAGTTGCTGCAAAGAAGAAGATTAGGGAGAAATCTAGAAAAGTTAAGATGAAAAGTGGGTCCCCCATTTAGACTTAAATATTAAATTTTTCTTCCCCATTTTAAGAAAATATTTGGTGATAAAATTAAGGCATATTTTTATGTGACTTGTGACTAGCAAAGAAGGGTAAAAATCACTCCACTTTATGATAATTTGGCAAATATCTAATTTGGTCCTCCAATTTTTGCTATTTTTATATTTTTGCCCTAACACTTTCTATTTTTTACAATTAAATCCATTACCATAATGCATCATTTTTTCCCACATTAAACATTACATTTATCATTCTATTAATTATTTTATCATTTATTTATAGACTATTTAGATTCCAATCGAGTCGATATCTCGATTTTGATGACACTCGAGACTAGGGTCTAAATTAGCATATGTGACACACTATCAATTCGTTGTAGGCAGTAGTTGTAGTGTTCAAACTCTACTAGTAATCTATTGTATCTTGGAAGACAAATGTTATTTAATCCTAAACATCAATAGTAATGAGCAAATTTATCTTTAGAACACTGTGTGAGGCACAAGCCTCATATTGATTCCCCTGTGTGTCTTCCTTATGCTTTTCACCTTATACTAGATTAATAATATCTTGCCATATTTCTAACAATAATTGCACAAAAGGTATACTTGATAGTTGATATTGTTTCAGTTTTGAAGTTAAAAAGGAAAAAGGTATTTCCATTTGTGGTGCATGTTTGCTTATCCCTATATATAATTACATACCTTACTTAAACAAAATAATAATTGTATGTAAAGCTCTATTTCATAAAATTAAAAATTATACTTTTTCTTGTAAATTTTTATTAGTTAGGCAAAAATTAAAATAATTGGTCAACATACAAGCTAAGAATTAACAAATTTAAAAGTTTGATTGGAAGTGACAAAAACATTGAAACTGTAATGCCCTTTAATTAGGGTCTAGCTAAAATAAGTGTATGTAATATACATAGAAACTTCATGAGAGATATTAGGAATAAAATTTAATAAATGATTAAATTAGAAATTAAAATAAATTGAATTGATTAACATAATTAATATGATTAAATTAAACTACATGATTAAATTGCATTTTTAGTAAAGACTAATAAAACTAGATATATGTAAAAAAGTAAAAATAATAGTAACAACTTAATCAGTTATAAATAAATAAATAAAAGAAAAAAAAAGGGACAACAGAAAAAAAAAAACTGGACAAGAATTGGATGGGTTGAGGCAATGGAGTGGTCATTTGGCCTATAAAAGGGTAACTTTTACATTTTTCTAATCTCATCTCCATTCTTCTTCTTCCATAACAATAGCAGCCCCATTTTCTTTAATCTTTCCCTTAAGATTTGCATTAAATTTGCTCCAAATCAATTTGTTCTTGGTGAGTAATATTATCTCCATTGTTTTTGTATTGTTTTGAGCTATTAGGGTTGTGTTGTAGCTGTATATTGCATTCCGATTTTGATACCCATAGAGACTAATTCTGGAAAAGTGTTAAACATGAAATTTAGTCAACATACAGGCTAAAAATTAACAAATTTAAAAGTTTGATTGGAAGTGACAAAAATATTGAAACGGTAACTCCCTCTAATTTGGGCCTAGCTAAAATAAGTGTATGTGATATACATAGAAACTTTATGAGAGATATTAGGAATGAAATTGAATAAATGATTAAATTATAAATTAAAATAAATTGAATTGATTAACATAATTAATATAATTAAATTAGACTACATGATTAAATTACATTTTTAATAAATATTAATGAAACTAGATATATGTAAAAAGGTAAAAATAATAGTAATAACTTAATAAGTTAAAAATAAATAAATAAATAATAAAAGAAAAAAAAGAAGGAACAACAGAAAAAAAAACCTGGACGAGAATTGAATGGGTTGAGGCAGTGAAGTGGCCATTTGGCTTATAAAAGGGTAACTTCTATATTTTTCTAATATCATCTCTGTTCTTCTTCTCCCATAACAATAGTAGCCCCATTTTCTTTAATCTCTCCGGCGAGATTTGCATCAAATTCGCTCCAAATCAATTTGTTTTTGGTAAGTAATATTCTCTCCATTGTTTTTGTATCATTTTGAGCTGTTAGGATTGTAATGTAGTTGTATATTGCGTCCCGATTTTAATATCCATAGAGATTAATTCTGGAAAAGTGTTAAACATGAAAATTGTAGACTTATGTCTTAGATTTATGATTATATAAATAATTTATTCTACGTAACAATTCTCTCGGTTTCACCATTTGAACAATGGAGCAAAAACTATATTATTACAATTTAACTCCGATTTGCGATTCTGCTCGATTAATTATCGATAAATATTTACATTTTAATTCCATACTTAGATCCAAAATTAGATTTCAGTCATTTCAGCACTATTTCGATCATTAATTCATTAGATTTCCAATCAGTACATTGCATTCGGTCTCAAAATGTGCACATTTGAATAATCGGTGTCTAAATTATTATTATAATTTATAATAATAACAATAATAATAAATCTTTTGAGATAATAATAATAATAATAATAATAATAATAATAATAATAATAATAATAATAATAATATGTTTGTTATATATTAACTATATATGAGTTATATCTATCAACATATATAATATACATATAGTTTATGTATAACCAAGTTATAATAGATGGTGCAATTTGAATTTATCTTTGCAGAAAATAGTATATGTTATATATATATATATATATATATGTACAACGAATGAATGAATCGTTCCCGATCAGCTCTCAAACGGTAGTTTCCGGAGCTTAAACTGTCAAGTCCAAAGTTTTTTCAATCTTCTGAGTCCATTTTTCTGGTGTTAGATTTGAGAAATGAAGCTAGAAAATAGGATAAACATATAGAGTTGCGCGATTTTTGATTTACCGCTCAGCTCTCAAACGGTAGTTTTGGAAGCTCAAACTTTGCAATCTAAGGTTTTTTTAACCTTTTGAGTCCATTTCTAATATTAGATTTGAGAAAGGAAGTAGGGAAATATGATAACTAGAGAGGGCAGCCCTGATGCACAATTTTTTATTTTCCAATTAGCCTTCAAACAATAGTTTCCAGAGTTTAAATTGTCCAGTCAAAGATTTTTTTATTTTCTAAGTCTATTTCCAGTGTCAAGTTAAAAATAGAAGTTGGAAAATAGAAGAATTGAAGATGGCAGCCTTGATGCACAATTTTTTCCTCATTGATCTAGCAAATCTAGCTTAATTTTGGAAAAACTAATATCATTGGAGTGATGAGGAGGTAGAAAACTAATTGTGATTCGAATTTTGTGATAATATGAGATCGTTTGGATGATGAATGAAGTTAGAGAGAAAGGGAAGAAGAAGAAGAGAAGAAAAAAAAGGAAAATTAGGAAAAAAATTGGAATATTGGTAGAAATGAAACTTATGTGAATTAAAATTTTAAATTACCTTATAGAATGTGGGATTTGTATCCAAATCCCTAAAATTAAACAAATAATGATCTCACTATATTAAAAATTATATTTTATTAAAATCTTCTTTGATTATATAAATTTTGATTCATTTATTTAAAAATTTTCAATCTAAATTTGAAAATTTTAATTTCAAGCTTATTAAAAATAGAATTAGTTGGATGGATATTGAGTAAATTACATATAACCCTTTGAGGTTTCAATAAATTACATTCATAAATAAATTCTTAAAAAATTAATTGTATATCCTCTGTCATTTGAGATAATATTCATTCATTTAACAGTCTATGAATTTTAAATATTATAGAGCAATACACCACATAACTTTTTTATTTTTTTATATTTGTGATGTTTTTGTTTGAATTTTCTAGAATTTTATATATAGCGTAATGATATTTTACAAGAGTTGTTATTAATTACTGTAATATCAGGATATTCAATATATTCAAATCCCAATTTTCTTAACTGTTATTTCAAATTGTATTTTTATAGGGTAAAAAATATTTATTTGTGACTGTAATTTTTAAAACCCCCTGAAATTATCTGTAATTTGTCCTTCGTTTAAATAATACAACTCGAAATTGTCCTGATTTGATTGCTGGTCCACTATTTGGCTAGAAAATGGAAAATATCAAGATAACCGATACGGATTTTGTAATTAATTTTTATTGTCCAAATTATTCAGAACACGCCAAATATTTAAGTTTTTTCCGTTCAATGAAATTCATCTTTTTGTTAAAGAAAAAAAAAAAGTTCCATTTCAATTTAGCATAAAAATTTGCTAAATCATCAATTTAATGTTATATGCTTATGATGGTTAATTTTATTTATAGTCACTTAATTGCAATAAAGTCACGTAATTGTTTTTGTTTCATAAAAGTTACTTAACTATGATTTAATTTTAGTAAAGTCACTTCAAATGATTTTTTAGCAGTCAACAACCGGAAAATGGTGCTAGTATCATAGTTGATACATGAGACATATTACGTCACTATACATGTTAAATAGAATATGACTATATATATTAAATAAAATTCTGACATTCTAGTTGATATTATTTTTATATTGTGCTTTGTTTAACCTGTAAAGTGACATGACGTGTCTTATATGCCAACTGAAATACTAGTATGACTTTTCCGGTTATTGACGGTTGAAAAATTATTGGAAATGATTTTATTGAAACTAAATCATAGTTAAGTGACATTTATAAAATAAAAAAAATTACGTAATTTTACTGTAGTAAAACTAAAATTAAGTGATCATATATGAAATTAAACTCATTTATAAACTAATTAAAAGTAGAAAGTATTAATAATGTATTTTCATTCATTTTACGGTTTTTAACTAATTATTTTTGAAATTTAGCAACAAATAAATTATTTCTTTCTCTAATAATATAATCAATGGGGTTCGAACAAATTTTTTTTTTTCTAACAGATTCGCCTTGTATTGTAAATTGAAGCATAATTCTTCAATATCGTAAACGTTCTGTAAAAAAAGAGTGTCCTTGCTGTTAAATGAAATTATTGCCATTTTAGTTTTGAATTTAGAGCAGTTACAATGCAACCAATGTAAATAAATATTTAGAGAATCATTAATGCGCTGTTGCACGTGCCGAAATTAAAACGGTTTACCAATATAATAGAAAATGGGCCATAGACACTTGATTAGCGTGTACGATCCTGATCTAAATTTTCAACTCAATAATTAAAAAAAAAAAAACAAAAAGAAAAAAATTGAAAGGACAAAAATGACTGTTTACAGAACCACTTTCACTCTTTCCACGAAATGAAGAGTGTCAAATGTTTCAAAACTCTAGAACTTACTTGTCTGGAATAAAAGAGGTTCGATCTGGCACCATTAAAACCCCTAATTGGACCAAACCCTAGGGTTTACCCCAGCCAGACCCACGATTGAAGCCTGATCAAGTCCTTCTCCCTTGCCCTTTTCTCTTTTCCTCCTCTCTCTCTAACCTACCTACTGATTTTTGTTTTCGTGTGTTTTTCTCTCGAGTATATTATTTTCTCCCACAACAATGGAGGTAAATAATGTTAGTTATGTTGGGAGAAGCTTGTGGGCTTGCTCTGTTATGGAAGCTATGGTGGTGGAGACTGCTGTTTCAGCTTGGAAGTCTCTTGCTTGCCTGGCCTTTTTGGTATATTTCCCATTGACCCTATTTTTTCTTTTACTCTATTGTTTTCAAGTCTCTGGCTGCTCTTCTTGTATCTTGTTGTTCATTAGCTCTTTTTTTTTTTGTTTTAAATTTCCAGCTTAATTTTTCTTAATTTATTGCAGTGGATTTATGTAAATTAGGGTTTTGTTGCTTTACTTATCAATGCGAACATGTCTTTAAAATTCCTGCCAATGTTTATTTTGACATTAAACTAGCATTTGCTTATGCTTGACCTTCGGAAATGTCCCTTCAATTTCAAGGCTTTATGAAGTAATAATGTATTTGGAAAGAGAACTGCTTCCCCTTGCAAGTCTGGTAATATTTCTGCATAGCAGTACCACTTAGTTGTGGGTCAAAATTTTATTTATTGTTTTCTATCGATTCTTATGTGAAAATTCAGATGTGGGTTTATTTAGGGATTCCTTTGACTACATTCTTTTAATTATTGTGAACTAGTTGCTTATGCTTTTGTGCGGTTTCATATGGTGGCTTTAGTTGTTTATGGTTGTCTGAATTAGAATTGTTTCTTTTCTTTTTATCATAGTTATCAGCTTTCATAAATGGTATTACAATATTTTTGATTCCTTCTTACAGCAAGGAAATGATATGGTCTCCCCATAATAGTTAATGGTGAGGGTAAGTAAATTTTGCCCCCCATAAATGTTGGGACATGCTTTGTAGGTCCAACCCTTTTTGGTATTTTAGTTAGCAAAGAGTTGTTTAGTAGTTTATACTACTTCTCTTGGCTTTTAATTTCTAGTGGACATTCCTTTGCACTTCTTGGTGCTTACTATGTCCATTGTTCCCTCTCCCCTTTCTTAACCTTTATAATACTGTTGTAATTGGTTCATTCTTTTTCCATTTGCGTTTCCAGTGGAAAACTTTCTGATTTAGTATTCTAAACAACAAAAATGAGGGAATGATAGAAAGCCATCTGATTACTGAGAATGCAGGGCCTGGATGAAGTTGGTGTTAATTATCTATGTGGTTCTCGAAAATATGATTTCCATTTCTGCTTCTGCTGCACCAAATGGATTTAAACTATGTCTAAGCATAATTATTTTTGAAATGCTCTCCGTAAACACCTGCCTATGAGGTATGGACATGGACATGGACATGGGTACGGATAGGGACACTAGAAAACGACATTTCCAAAATATATATGACACGAACATGTGGAGAAAATATGTAAATATTAAAAATATAGGAGCAAATTTATAAATAATTAAATTAAAATGTATAATTGCAAGTTATTATTTTTATATAAAATTAAACAAAAATGATAATTAATTCAAATATATTGAGTAATAATTGGTGTCACGCAAATTCTAATTTTCAGAAAATTACAAAATGCGCTTAGGACGTTTTGTGTCAGTGTTGTAAACGCATCACACTATGCAATTGAAGTGTTCGTGCTTCATTGCTTCATAGACACTTGCTAACGTGAATTACATTCTCTTCTAACTTTCTGCCATTTGGAAAAGTTATCGAGATATTGAGAGATTATATATGTTTTGGCTTTGACACATCTTCATATGATTTTCACCTTCTTTCCTGCAAACAGTTTCCTACACTGTAATCTTACCAACTTGGGTTGATTGAAATTGAATCATTATCAATTTGCATACCTGTTCTTTTCTTCCTCCTGTTTGTGTGTTTGATTTATGTTTCTTCTAGGCTGGATCGTTGCTGAAGGGTGTCAATGCATCACCAGTACTTACTATGATGGATAAGAGGTAGAAATATACTTCTCGTGCCTCAATTTGTCATCAATTGAAAAGAGTCTGATGAAAATGGTATGCCTAACTCCTTTTGTAGGTTTCCTTTCAATGAACTCTTCAAGATGAAACAGCCTGTTGCAGAAAACAAAGATGCTAGTGATACAGAAGATGATGATGAAGATGAAGATGATGACAATGCAGATCAGGATGATGATGCAGGTGATGAGGATTTCTCAGCTGGAGAAGGGGATGAGGAAGCAGATCCTGAGGATGATCCAGAAGCCAATGGCAAAGGAGGAAGTGATAATGACGACGACGACGACGACGACGATGACGGTGATGAAGATGATGATGAAGAGGATGGAGAGGACGAAGAAGAGGAAGAAGAGGAAGAGGAGGATGAAGTTCCGCAGCCACCGTCTAAAAGAAGGAAGTGAGATCGATGGTGGGTTTTATGTTTCTTTATGGGATGGTTTAGTTTTAGAGTCTAGGAGGGAGAGAGGATTCAGATTGTTAGTCTGCATAGAATAGAATTCATCATCCATTTTCTGAATGAACCTTTTGTTGTGGTACTAGTCATGTCTAGGTCTAGCTGTCACAGATTATGTGCTGTATAATGTTTTGTGGAACTAGTGGCTTCATGTTTTTAATTGGTGGCACCAGTTATCTTCAACGTAAAATTTGATGGATAAATCTGTTTCTGAAGATTTAAACAGAAGTTGTGATGGTGTTTATTTATTGAAAGAAAACAAATGTAGCTCCAGGGTCTATTTTAAGCTCATTTTCACTTTAAATTTCCATGTGAAACTTTTGTACCTTCATCACATTCTTCAAGGCTTTTATCTTGAAGATATCGTGTTCCTTGCTGTGACTCGTGTAAATTATGATTTGATTTAGCATTTTCCATGGAGACCAATGAAGTAATGGAAGGCCAAGATATATATATATAGCCAAAGAGTCATTAGGGTCATTGTTTAATTCCGTCGCCAACATCCGTAACTGAATAAAACTTGGGAAAGTGTGATAAAACCCAAGGCAAATACCCAAGCTACTTAACCTGCTGGCTCTTGAAATAAAACCAAACGAATCGATGAGCAACCCAACACGTTGCTAGGGGTGTTTGCTGGTTTGTTTGATGGGAATGGGAGGCTAATATTCAATTTAATCCATAATTTGTGGATTAATTCTAGTCAGAAAATTGAGACAAAGTTGATAATTTTTTCTACCAAATTAAGTAAAATGTCTAAATTAATAAAATATTAAAAATTTGTTCATTTAATTAAAAATTTTGAAAATATATATTATTTTTAATAATAATAATAATAATTTAATAGCAAGCCATAGTATTGAAATTACAACAATTTTCTCAAAAAAAAAAAAAAAACAACAGTAAATTATCAAAAATACTCAATTCAAGATAAAAAATCTACGACACCACAAGTGAGATAACAGTAGTAGAATTCAACACCATAGTTTTTTTTTATCTCTTAGTTGGCCTCGCTTAATGATAGAATGCGGCAAAACCAGTATAAGGGTAAGGCCGGCTCTCTCTTTTTTTTTTTTTTTTTTTTTTAAAATTGGCCGAAAAACTTTATTGCTTGTTAATCGTTATAATAAGCACATTTTTCTTTTAGAAAAAAAAGCATATACTAAACTATATTTTATACCAATTATTAATTTATAATTTATATCATGTCTATAGTTTATTAATTATTAATTGTAGTTTATTTATATTTCACCTAACATATATTTTTTTCATTTTTAAATTAGAGTCCATTTTCGCTTTCTAGTTAATTACTCCATCAATAAAGATATTAAGTACATTTTTTTTTCTTTTTAGTTTTTTTTTTCAAATTATTAATCGTTTCTGTTAGTAAATTTTTTATTATATTTTATTTAATATATTTGTTGTGCTTTAATTGATATAGATTGTATTAGAAAAGGCATTATTTTAATTATATTATTAAATTTTTTAACAATTATATAATTATAAAATACAAGAATTATAAAGGCATAAATCATATGCAACCCCTTCAATTTATCCATTTTTTCATATTGCTCATTTAATCAGTTTTTCATTTTATTTGCCTTCTAAATGTTTTTTTTTTATCATATACTCTTTAAAAATTTTAAAAATGACATAATTAATCTCAATTTGTTGATATGACAATCAAAGAGTAAATTACCTGAAATGACTGCAATGTCAGCAAATTGTGGTTAAATGTGTTCTTAAAATTTTTGAAGTGACAATATAATGCAAAAACAATGTTCAGAAGACAAATATGTCCAAAAACTGATCAATGGGACAATCTGAGAAAAATAGATAAATTGGAGGAATTGCATATAATTTAAGCGAATTATAAATTTATAAATAATTTCTTAACTTTCTAATTATTCAATATCTTTCTATAAATAGATATAAAATGTCATCTTTTAATTTTCTTAATAAGTTAGTAATAAATGTAATGATATATTATGGTGGATTAGAATTTAAAAAATATTAAAAAAATGAGAAAATTTATGATTTTTTAATTATATATATATATATATATATATAGTACATATTGATTGGTTTGCAAATTAAAATATAAAAAATTCAATTCAATTCAAATATACAAACTAATTCAATACACCACATTTGAAAAATTATGGTTTGATAGTGGATTGATGTGGACGGTTTATAAACACCCCGAGGGGAAATCAAAACTTTTAAATTGAATTATTTTATGTTCTAAAAACCCATTATATGTTTGTATTATGCATGAGAGAATTTCACCCACAATTCAATTTTTTAAAAATTATTTTAGTTATAAAATAAAAATTAAAATAATTTTATATTACAAACAATTTTTAAAACACTAAATTGTTACAATTTACATAATTGAGATACTGTCGGTGAAATTTACCTACGATGCATGGACCTTTATAACCCTTCAATCTCCCAAGGAAAATCTGATGGTCTATAAACATGTAAAGCAAATTAACCTTTATATCCTATAAACAAAATCGCATTTGAAATCTTATAAAAAAAAATAAATTATAATTTGATTAAATCATTCTTTTATCAATTCTCTAAATATCTCATATAGTTTTCTCTGTTCCAATACAAAAATCATTCCTCTATTGGTTTAAGTGCTCGATTCACACATATCCCTGCCATAGGAAACATCCCAAACAATATTTAAACGATATAAAAGAAATTCCATTAATTAATTTTCCTTTTGAATACATTATTTCCTAAAGTGTCACTGCAAATTATATTTAGAAGGTTCCAAATTTCACAGGGACACAAGTAATCAGAATCACTGTCTTCCTCTTTCTACGAGGACCAAGTGACAAGTTAACTTAAACCAGGATTTATGAGGAAGAAAGGAAGAAAGTATCTACTCATATGGTATATGGAAACAAAAAAAGAAACCAATAACTTATATTCTCAAATGTTATCTAAAATAGGGATGCTTATTAACACATAAATATTATAGAAATTCACTATTGAAACACAAGCGTCTGTATATATTGGAGAAACAGCAAGAAACAGGACTGGAGGCTTTATTACAATGATTATATAAACTCTAAAGCCAGGTAGTAAAGCCTCAAAGGAGCACAACAAAATAGACATTGATGATAATTTAGAAAAAAGAGATAAAAAGCACACCATTTAAACAAAAACTAATTCATCCATGAAGCAGTTCAGAGCTGAAGGACCTTCTTCCAAGATGGTCTGTTGTTAATATCATCCCACCAAGCACTAACATGCTTTCTGTTCCGAATCATATACTCCTTTTTCATTGGACCCACTAAGTATTGAGTAAAGGGTAAGTGACTAAGATCAGCAAGGCTAAAGAAATCACCAGCTAAGTATTTGTTCTTTGATAGTCTTTCCTCATAAACATCTAAAACCTTAGTTAGCTTTTCTTCACTCTCTTTGATTAGTTTCTCATCTGGTGGAAAACCCAGGGCTGAGGCAAACAAAATGTGAAGGGTCAAATTGAGAATATGTGGGTGAAAGTTCTGTGCTTCCACTTCTAGCCATTGTTCAACAAGTCCTCTCTCTTCTATTGTCTTCCCAAGCAAATCAGTTCCTTGAGATTTGTATTTTTCTGAGTAATACCTTATAATTGCTCGCGATTCTATCGATTCAATCACAATCCAATTATCATGATATCCAAATAATAATAATAATAATAATAATAATAATAATAATAATAATAATAATAATAATAATAATAATAATAAATAGGGATTTTACCGAATAGAGTGAAGTCTCCATCTTGAATTACAGGAACTGATCCAAAAGGCTGTTTGTTTAATTTGAAAAAACAAATGAAACTAAAATTTCAGAGAGAATTAAAGAAGAAAATCCATTGAACAAGAGATAATTAAAGAAGAAAATCCATTAAACAAACATAAATTAAAGAAAGAGAGAAGAAACCTGTAATTTGAGAAATTCAGGATTTCTATTCTCTCCTTTGATGAGATCAACAGGAACAGTCTCAAATTCGATTCCTTTCTCAATAAGACAAACAATCACGCGCTTAGGAGAAGCAAAATCTGGACCGTAAACCTTCACAACCATTTTTGCTCTGTTATCTCTGGAACTACTTCACAGTTGAGGAGTGAGAAATGGAAGGGCGTTTTACACAGTTCCATCTCAAGTACCATTTATAAAAGGGGAAATTATATTTTGATCCCTAACGTTTCTGAATTTGTACAATTAAACTTCTCAATCAAAAATTTATACACTTAACTTTTATTATTAGTTTTATTCAATTAATCATTCACTATTGAATTAATTTAGTTAAATCTTTTTTAAATATTTCTTCCATTACACTTTAAATAATCATTTTAAATATTTATTCAAAAATCATTTTAACACATATCATAATTATACGTTCTTTCTTTTATAATTTTTGTACAAAAAAGTAAAAGGGTATGGAAGTAAAATACAATAAAAATCTTATAAGATTGATAGTAATTAATTATTTTTTAATATGTGTAAAATTTTCAAAATGAAGAAGTGAAATGAATTTATTTATATTATTTTTTGTTTTATGCATACCTTCATTTTTAATTAATGCATTATGCATATGCTAACATTTAGAATTTAATTAATGATACATTTGTAATTGATTTTTATTTTTAATTCACTTAGCATTAATTAAGAAATTACATTTTTTTAAATTAATTTAAGATATTAAATAAATGAATTTTCAATTAAAAAATTTAATTCTATATATCTATAAAACTTATATACGAAAGTATACTTTTTCCAATTTATAAAATTTGGTAGGTGATATCGGATGTCCCCGAAGGGACTGGTAGGTGATAAATAATAATACAAAAATATTGGTAGGTAAGTAGACATACAAACGTTTCGAACAAGTATATCCACGTGTTCAATATCAGGTAAGTTTGGTGTAGGATAAAATTCGGAAGAAGGAAAATTTCCTTCAACTTTCTTGAAGTGTTAATCTAATTCGGCCTTTAGTTTTTCCAACAATCAGGATCGTGAATATTTTTTTTTTTTTTGAGAATATGATTCGAATGAAAAAATTAAGAAAAAAATATTTAAATTATAAATTTTTTATTGATTCTATTAATATTATAATTGTATTTAATTGTACATTTATACTATTTTCTTTTTTATTTTAACTATCTGATATCTTATTATTTAAAGACTATAGAATATTTATATGAATTTGTGATAGACAGATTCATTAAAAAAAGTGTTGTTCAAACAATCACTACGAAAGTGGATGAATTGGTGGAACAATAAAAATTATTGTTCAAACAATCATTTTTTACAAAAAGATAGAAGAGATGAAGATACGAATTTTATAGAAATTTGTGTGTTAACTAATTCTACTTATCTCCCCAATCGCAATTGAGTATTCACTAATCTAACCACTTAGATTACAAAATGGAGTTTTGGCTAGCTTACTCCCAACTAGGTATTTTATCAAGGTTAACATTCAATCCAAATTTCTCTTATGTTTTAATGACTTATACAATAACCAATTCCTTGTAATTTGGCTTACACTATTCAATTATAAGATAACCCAAGTGTTTTAAGGCTAACACTTGAACTCTTACAAAATAATTAATTAGAAAATGGTTGTGGAAAATAAATTGCAAGAGTTTTGGCACCTAGAAGTAGTTGGATGTCTTTAATGGCTTTTTGGTATACTGATTACCTACCAATTAGCTGTTACAAATTGATATCATTACTCTTTCTAACGTTCTTTTATAAGTGCATTAAATGCTGTCCGCAGAAAGAGATTTCCGGTCGGAAAATGACCTATTTTGACATGTGACATCTTCTAGTTGGCCAAAGGCTCCAACAACTAGTACCTATATGATTTTACTGGTAGGTATTCCTTATGTCCTGGTCGGGACTTGCCCAATAATGCCATAGCCGAGGACCTGGGTTTGCTGGCTTTGATTGTTTCCTGGTCAGGACATCCGTCAATTTGACTTCTAAATGACATGACACACTTTGGTTGATTCTCCTCTTCAACGGTTATGTCCTTTTAAATTTTTCGATTAGACTATAATATGTCCCGGTCTGGAAATGATTTGTCCAGGTCGGGACATGGCTTGTCCCGGTCTGCTTCTGGAACTTTGGAAGATCAGAAGGCAATATGTTCCAGTTTGGACATGGATTTTCCGGTCTGTAATCATGTCCCGATCGGGAGATCTGTGTCTTGATTGGGAGTTTCACGTCTTTAGGAAATACTTGACTTGTTCAATGGAGAATTTACAACCAAATGTGCTAAAACTTTGAACGCTATCAAAACAATACTAAATGAAGATGTTAATGACATTTAATTTAATTGTCAAGATCAAAATGAAGAGCAATCACTCTAAAGTTAACAATTTCTCCATTTTTAATTTTGACAATCGAACTAAGTAAAAATAACAAATTGATAGTGCATATATCAAATTATAGTACTGAATAATAAGCATGCAAAGTTTTATATCTTTTCAAGGCAAAATATTTATTGAATAACTTAAGTCAAATAAGATTATTAAAGTCAACATAATTAACTAAGTTTTCAATTCAAAAATTAAGTTGATTTTTGTATTAGTTGCGTATTTTTTCTTCTCCCTTTTTGTCAAGATCAAAAAGAGTAGAAATATATAAAGCAAAAAGAGGCAATTACCAAAGAGAGTAAGAAATGAACATTAAGAGAACATATTACTAAAATTAAAAATGTGTTACATGAAAAGAAAATGTGTGATCTAAATATGATATAATCACACATCTAAGATACTTAGCCTAATAACAAAATAGAACTAAATTAAGCATCTCCTTCTTCATCACTTGCCTCCTCTTTCTCCTCTTTAATGCCTTGCTCCCCTTCAAATGGTGGGGCTTGTTCAAAGCTATGAGTGCATACATTAAGATTAAGTTGCCCTTATCATGCTTTGAATATCCAAGTTGAGGTGTTGCATCATATCCCTCATGGTGTTAAAGCATTGCATTTGAAAGTTAGAAAGACTTTGCAAGGTGATATATTGTGGTTGAAAAGGTGGTGATGGAGGCATTTCTGGGGCACTTGAACCTTTTCCTCCTATGAAGAGCCTTGCACACTTCCTTGTAGCCTCTTGGGTTGCCATTTGGGCGCTATGCTTTCCGAATGCATAACAGAAGGTATCTACCTCCTTGTATGGCCTTGTAATGGCCTTGCAATTGAGGAGATATTGAATGTCCAAGAAGCTCTCATATTGAGAGCGAGATGAAATGAAGAGAGCATAGTTTTCATCCGTCATGAGACGGAGATATCTTGCAAGATAGGTTATTTGTGCATGAAGAGATATGGTACCTTTGGTAGTGGTTACCATGGAGAGGAATTTGGCAATGAGAAGGTGGGCCATTTCAATATGCCTATGATGAATTATGACATAAAGGTAGAGAAGGTCTTCATGAGTGAGTTTCTCATTATTTTTCACTTTTTGCATTTGATCGTTTGTCAAGGCGGGTTTCAAGAGAAATGCTTTTCCACACATCAAGGAGAGAGAGATGCATGACTTAAGTATTGAGAAGGCCTGCCTTCTTGAAGCCAAATGCATCTACAAGTTGATGCATTGTCATCTCTTGTTTTTGGCCAAAAAGACGAAATTGAAGTCCATAATAGCTAAGAGGGTGCTTGGGGTCTTTGATAACTTGAAGTGTGGAAAAGAATTTGGTTGTAAGTTCGTCATGTCCATCTTCAATGGGCATCACGAAATTTGTCTACCCCATTTCTTCAAGAGTGCCAATAATTTCATCTTTAACACCCAATTTTTTAAGATCGTCAAGATTGATGGTGTGATTGGATATGAATTTCTTAGCAGTGATGTTGGCATGCCGCTTCTTCTCCTCCTTTGAGAAGGAGTTAAAGATGTCATTGAAAGAAGAAAAGTTGGAGGATGAAGAGGCCACTCCTTTGCCTTTAAAGGCTCTTGATTTGGAATTGCCAGTTTTGGGTGCTATCAGAGAGAATGAGTAGAGAGAAAGTTTGATGATTTTGGGTTTATAGAAAGAAAATTTAAGAGAGAGAGAGAGAGTTTGGATGCTAAAGTGAGGAAAAAAGTTAGAACAGTGAGGTATTTATAGAGTTTGAAGAGGCATGTTACCGTTTGAGGGGTTTTAATGGGAGTTATAGCAGATGAGATTTGATTGGTGGCAGTTACAAAAAGCTACCTTCGAGATTGTCCTGGCTGGGATTAGGTGGTTCTTGACAGGGAACCTTCCAATGGTCAAAAAATTTTGAACTGTTGTTCACAGTCCTGAGGGGGACAGGTGGCTTCTTGAGCGTGCACGTTTGAATGAGTGTAACAGTTGGATAATTTTCAAATTTCCCAACAGGGAAAAGAGGTGTCCTAAGCGGGACATGAAGAATTGCAACGGTCAAACCAAAGACCAAGAAGTCACGAGCGGAAGAGATGATGTCGTGAGCGGGATATCGTTCTCGAGTAGGAAATGTCTTTCCCGAGCAAGAGTCGCAGGTACTCAGAAGATTTAGAGAAAAGAGAGAAAATATGACTAAAGTACCCTAGTATGACATATCATAGATTATGATCATGAATGATTTTTAATAATTTGAGTCTTTTAGCCCATTAAATTGAACTTCAGTAGACTTAAAAAATTAACTTATGTATGCAAGAGTTCATAAAACAAAAGAAAGCATAACATTCACATAAAATCAATTAAGAAGTATATAATTCATATAAACATGTTTATACATGGAAAAACATGATTTACAGTTTTTCAAAACAATGTGCTCCTATCAAGCATACCAAGTTCTCTTTTTATAAAGTAAAACCTTTCATTATTTAGGGGCTTGGTAAAAATATCTACCAATTGATTGTTAGTGTCAATAAAATCTAACACCATATCACCATTTTGGATATGATCTCTTAAGAAAATGATGTCTTATATCAATACGTTTGCTCATAGAATGTTGAATGAGATTCTTTGAGAGATTTATTGTACTAATGTTATCATATTTGATGGGAATGTGATCAATCACTTGGCCATAATCCTTGAGTTGTTGTTTCATCCAAATAATTTGAGTGCAACAACAACCCATTGGCACATATTTTGCTTCGACGATGGATAAGGAAACCAAAACTTGTTTCTTGCTATGCCAAAAAACTAAACATTCACCAATAAAGTGACAAGTTTTAGATGTTTTTTTTCTATCCAAAAGACTATCGGTGTAGTCGGCATCCGAAAAACTAATGATATGAAATGAAGTATTCCTAGGATACCATAGGCCAAAATGCAGGGCGCCATAAAGATATTTCAAAATTCTTTTTACTGCATTTAAATATGATTCTTTAGGATGTGATTAACATATAGCACACAAACATACACTATACATAATGTCAAGTCTGGAGGCGGTTAAATAAAAAAGTGAGTCGATCATACCTCTATAAAGCTTTTTATCAATAACTTTACCCTTTTTATTTTTGTCTAATTTTGTTGACGTACCTATTGGAGACTTGGCATTCTTGCATTCATTTATCCTAAACTTTTTGATCAATTTCTTAGTGTACTTGGATTAGTTAATGAAGATACCATCTTTGCTTTGCTTAATCTGGAGTCTAAGGAAGAATTTGAGCTCACCTATCATGCTCATTTCAAATTCCCTAGTCATACACTTAGCAAATTCTTGGCAAAGATTCTCTTTAGTAGACCCAAAGATAATGTCATCGACATAAATTTGAACAATAAGAGTGTCATGTTTATGCTTTTTAATAAAAAAGTTATCAATATGTCCTTTTGAAAGTCTATTATATATAAGAAATTCACTAAGTCTTTCATATCAAACTCTAGGGGCTTGCTTTAATCCATATAAAGCTTTAATGAGTTTATAGACATAGTTTGGAAGAGCATGATCTTTAAAATCGGCAGGTTGCTCAACATAGACTTCCTCCGATATAAAACCATTTAAAAAAGCACTTTTCACATCCATTTGAAAAAGCTTGAAATTCATGTGGCATGCATACACTAATAAAATATGAATTGCTTCTAATCTTGCTATGGGGGCAAAAGTTTCATCATAATCAATAGTTTCCTCTTAGTTATACCCTTTGCTAACCAATCTAGCCTTGTTTATTATAATGTTCCATCCTCATCTAGTTTGTTCTTATAGATCCATTTACTACCAATAATTAGGTAGTCCTTAGGTCTTAGAACCAAGGTCCAAACCTTGTTCCTTTCAAATTGATTGAGTTCATCTTGCATAGTAATCACCTAACTCTCATCATCTAAAGCTTTATTAATTGATTTTGGTTCAATTTGAGATACATAAGTAAGGTTAGAATCAAGAAATTTGGAATGAGTACTTACACCTTTTGTAGGATCACCAATAATTTGCTCATTTAGGTGGTTTCTTGAAAACCTCCACTCCCTTAGTAGTTCATTGGTTTCTTGCTCTTGACTTTATGATTGCTCTTCTTCTTGATGTTATTCCTCATGTTCCTCATTAAGATCATTCTTCTTTGTTGATTTCTCTTTTTCCACTTGATCAAGATTGAGATTCTCCATGGGACCTATAACATCATCCACAGGAATACCTTTCCCAAGATCAAGTATATAAGATTCATCAAAATTAATATGCATAGACTCTTCTACAACTAAGGTTCTTTTATTGAAGGCTTTATAAGCTTTACTAGAGGTGGAGTAACTAAGAAATATGCCCTCATCAGATTTTGAGGCAAATTTTCCAAGGTTGTCCTTAGTATTTAATATGAAGCATTTGCAACCAAATACTCTAAGATATGAGATCTTAGGTTTTCTTCCATTTCAAAAC
The DNA here is from genome assembly GCA_949630135.1 of Balakata baccata. Taxonomy (NCBI): domain Eukaryota; kingdom Viridiplantae; phylum Streptophyta; class Magnoliopsida; order Malpighiales; family Euphorbiaceae; genus Balakata; species Balakata baccata. The sequence goes on from CATIWF010075861.1 coordinate 62,993, forward strand.
TCATAAGAGGTTTTATTTAAAATAGGTCTTTTGAAAACACAGTTTGGAATATAACATGCGGTATTAATGGCTTCCGTCCAAAAGTAGGTTGGTAGACTATACTCATTAATCATTATTCTAGCCATTTATACCAATGTTTGATTTTTCCTTTCAACTACCCCATTCTGTTGAGGAGTTCTTGGTGTGAAAAAATCATAAGAAATACCATCTTCTAAATAATAGTTTTCAAAAATATCATTTTCAAACTCTTTGCCATGATCACTTCTAATCTTAAAAATACAATATCACTTCTCATTTTGGACTCTCTTGGCAAAATGCTTGAAGTTTTCAAAAGTATCTCTCTTATGAGTTAAGAAAATTACCCAAGTAAATCTATAGTAATTATCAACAACAACAAATACATAATGTTTTCCACCTAAGCTAGCAACTCTACTAGGTCTAAACAAATCAAGATGCAATAGTTGTAGAGGTCTAGAGGTACTTACAATATTTTTGTGTTTGAGTGATGATTTGTGTTGCTTCCCTCTTTGACATGGCTCACAAGTCTTATCCTTCAAATATTTGACCTTTGGGAGCCCATCTACTAGTTTATCTTTGCTAAGGCTTTGAATTAAATCCATACTTGCTTGTCCAAGTCTTTTATGCCATAGCTAAGATTCTTCACTAATAGACACAAGACAACTAGAGGAAACATTAGTTAACTTGTGTAAGTCAATTATGTAAGTATTGCCATCTCTTTCTCCTTTGAATATCTCTTGACCATTTAAAGATATCACTAGACATTTATTAGAGCTAAAGGTGACTTTGTTTCCCTTATGACATAATTGACTCAAACTTAATATGTTGTGCTTCAAACCATCAACAAACATAACATCATCTATGATTGAAATACCATTTAGTCCTATGGAACCAATGCCAATTACTTTACCCTTAGCATTGTTTCCAAAGGTAACCTTAACTCCATCCATACATTTGAATTAGTGAAGAGGTTTTTGTTTCCAGTCATGTGCCTTGAGCATCCACTATCCAAGAGCTATACATTTTCGTTGCTTGTGGATTTAAGGCATACCTATAAAATATAAATTCAGGTTAGACTTTTAGGTACCTAAACAAACTTAGGTCCTTGGGGATTAGTTCTTGAGAGATTCCAATGAGATTTCCTTATCAAATAATGAATGTTAATGTGCCTAAACTCCATCCAATAATAGCACTGCTTAGTCTTAAATGACTCTTGCCACTTTACTTAGGGTTTTGGCCTCATAAATTTCTTGTTTGAAACATAAAAGAAAGTGCAACAACAAACATGATCATGTGCAGTGGGTGCTTTTCTAGGTGCATATCTCTTATACAAGAAGGCATGGTTGGCCTTTTGAGATTTCCCTCTTGAGCCAAGTGAGCCTTTGCTACTTCTCTTTTGAGTAGGAGCTTTAGTGTGAGATCTATTTTTAGCCTTAGAGGCACCTACCTCAATTGAGGAGGTTTGTGGTATGGAAGCTTTTACAAAAGTTGTTCTAGGTGTGGATGAAGATGATGCTCTATTAAAGCTTAAGCCATGTCTTACTAAGGGAGTTCTTTGAGATACAATAAGGGTATCTAAACTTTCCTTCTCTTTATGAAATTTAGAAATAGAGAATCCAAATTCCTTAACCTCATTTTTCAAAATATTATTTTCTTTAAGTAAAGAATTGGTAGAGAGTCTAGATGAAAACTCTTCTAATGACCTCTTAAGAGAAGCATTAGAAGTTTTTAATTCTTTCACAACCTTTTGAAAGTTGGATAAATCATCCTTAAGTTTAAAGCAATTTTTCTTATGGAAATCAACTTTCTTTTTATATCTCTCTAATTCTAGTCATTAGAGTTATCCTCCAAAGCCATAAAGCATAAGTTGGCTACATCTTCTTGGCTCTCCTCATCATCACTTGATGTAGGATCATCCTATATAGCTTTATGGCCTTTGTCTCCTCCATCCTTGTGAGACTTGCCCTTATACTTCTTGAACCTTGGACATTCGGATTTGATGTGGCCTTTCTTCTTACATTCATAACACTTCATCTCCTCCTTGTTCTTATTGAAGTTGGATGAGGAGCCGTTAAACTTTGAGGCCCTTTACTTATAGTTTTTGATAGTCCCATACTTGTTGACTTTCATTATCTTTACTCTTCTAGATAGTATAGTTATCTCCTCATCCTCTTCTTCACTTGCCCTATCATCACTAATGAGGTCCAAGTCTTAGACCTTTGAGGAGGTGTTGCTTACTTTGAGTGCAAAGGGCTTCTTCTTCTTCAAGCTCCTTTTACCTAATAAGAGCCATCTCATGAGTTAGAAGCTTGCCAGTGAGCACATCGTTAGGAATGATGCTCAAATCCTCATTGGCTTCTTCTATACCCATCACCCTTGAACCATAGTCCTTCATTGGAAGACTTCTCAAGATCTTATTATTTACATCTTCAAGGCTTGTATGTCTTCCAAATTTCTTCATGTTGTTAATAATGGAGAGTATGTAGTTTGTCATGTTGGTAATGGTCTCATTAGGCTTCATCTTGAAGAGTTCATATTCGTTCATTAGGAGTTAAATCTTCTTTGAATGAACTTGCTTTGTAACTTTATGGTAGTTCTCTAAAGTCCTCTATATACTAAAGGCGATTGGACAATATTGAACTCTCCTACACTCTTCAAGAGAGAGAGAGAGAGAGAGCTTGCTAGGATGACCATAGCCTTCTTGTTCTTGCTATTTGCTCTTTTGTATGGTTCAATTCACTTATCTCTTAGAAGAGGTTCATCCTCTCCTTAATCATTCTTCCTTATTGTTGGTGTTCATTCCTTGCAAACATTATCCCACACATCAATTCCTTCACTATCTAAATATGCCTCCATTCTAAACTTCTAAATGGCATAGTTTGACCCATCAAAGTAAGGTTTGAGGCTTTAGAATCTTTCTCGGGCCATTGTAGATCTTTATTAGAGCTGATGAAACTTGATTTCTAGACCTTTCTTTAATACCAATTGTTGTCCAAACAATAGGAGAGGGGGGATGAATTAGTGGAAAAATAAAAATTCTTGCCTACTCAAGGAAGCTAAAAGATAGAAGAGATAGAGACACGAATTTTATAAAAGTTTGGGTATTAACTAATCCTACTCCTCTCCCAAATCGCAATTGGGTATTCACTAATCTAACAACTTAGATTACAAAATGGAGTTTTGGCTAGCTCACTCCCAACTAGGTATTTTACCAAGGCTAACACTCAACCCAAATTTCTCTTGTATTTTAGTGGCTCACACAATAACCATTTCCTTATAATTTGGCTCACACTACCTAATTACAAGATAAACCAAGTATTTTAAGACTAACACTTGAACTCTTACAAAATAATTAATTAAAGAATGATTGAAGAAATAAATTGCAAGAGTTTTGGCACTTAGAAGTAGTTGGATGTCTTTAATAGCCTTTTAGTATGATATTTATACTGATTTCCTACCAATTAGCCATTACAAATTGGTGTCATTACTCTTTCTAACGTTCTCTTATAAGTGCATTAAATGCTATCTGCAAAGAGGGATTCCTGATCGAGAACATGGGTTTTCTAATCGGAAAATGACATATTTTGACACGTGACATTTTCTGGTTGGCCGAAGGCTGCAACCACTAGTTCCTATATGATTTTTCCGGTCGGGACTCCTTGTGTCCCGGTTGGGACTTGCCTAATGATGCCAAAGCTGAGGACCTGACTTTTCCGATTGGGATATCAGTCAATTAGACTTTGGTTGTTTTGACCTCCAAACGACGTGGCAAGCTTTGGTGGAGTCTCCTCTTCAACGGTCATATTCTTTGAATTTTCCGATTAGACTATAACATGTCCTGGTCTAAAAATGGTCTGTTCTAGTCGAGACATGGCCTTTTTCGATTTGCTTCTACTTTTGAAACTTTGGAAGATCAGAAGACAATATGTCCTGGTCTATATATAGATTTTTCGGTCTGTAATCATGTTCCGGTTGTGAGATCTGTATCCCGATCGGGAGTTTTACGTCCCTAGGAAATATTTGACTTGTTCAGTGGATAATTTACAACTAAATGTGCTGAAACTTTAAACATTATTAAAATAACACTAAATGAAAATGTTAGTGATATTTAATTTGATTATCAAGATCAAAATGAAAAGTAATCACTCTAAGGTTAACAAAAAGTAATATATTTTCGCTTAATTTTAGAAGTGATCTATATTCTCATTTCAAATTCAAAATATTTTATTAAGGAAGAAGAGATTCATATCATGAGAATAAATTTGTACCATTTTCTTTATTTCTGTATATTTCTAGATATCAAATTACATTGGAGTCGAGAATTAAATTAAAATTGTGCATAGCTAAAATGAACTAAACTAAATGGAAAGCATTAATCTTTGAATATACGTTATATGTTATTTGATTTCAATGTGATTATTTAATTCATTCCTCTTTCAAAACATTAGTCTAATTGTTCATTATTTCATGTGACAAGATTTGTATAAAAATGTTGAGTATTATTAACCTTTATATCCTATGTACTAAATCTAATTTTAAATAAAATTGAAAATATAATGACTTCTTTTTAAATATTGACAAAAATTGTTTGAATTGAGTGGATTTGACTGCTTTGAAAAGACAAATTATTCAAATTGTATTGAATCAAAATTTTAAAAGAATCCAACTTCAAAATAAATCCTTCGAAGAAAATTTTTTAATTTTCCCTTATAAATTTAAATGGGTTTTATTTAAACCTTATTAAAACAAATAAATGACCCACAAAAAATTATCCCATTTTTCATAAGAAAATAATAGTCTATTAAAATTTATTTATTACAATATAAAATTTGACTGCACTGATTTAAAATCTTGGATATGCCATTGCTTTCTAGTCTAATTCTAAGATTTATTTTTAAAAAATTTCAAAATTTGGTGTGATTTTGAAGGTTTTAAATTTCCAAATGGGACCTAGTGCATGATCTTATTTGTAATATTGTATTACGAAGTTGACAATTTTGTTCAGCATTTACTAACAAGTTTCAATATAGTGGTTGGGGAATTGGTTTAGTTTACTTGTAAGTTTGAAGTTTTACCTCATAATTCAACCAAACTCCAATAATTGAACCTCATATTTCAATGCTACACATATTTAACATAATATCATACAAAATAAAATATAAAAACAATTCATATAAAATATATTTCATAAAAAATAATATATTTAAATAATAATGTATTATTTAAATTAATATATAATTATATTCAAATTAAAATATAACAAAATCAACATAAAAAATTCATATCTTATAGTTGAGCAGCTTCATCTCTTAAAACAAATTAATTTTTAATAATTTCACTTTCACCTGAATTCAAATGATAATTGTTTTTACAAATAGAACCAAATGAATTTAGATCACCATCCAATTCGCAAAGACTAAGTTATATATATATATACACACAGCATGAAAGAAATCTTTGATAATATATTACAAGGTTTAAACAAAATATACCAAAAACAATTTGAAGTTTTAAGCTTTGACTGAATTTTCTTTTTCTTTTGACAGCTACTTAAATTTTCAAATTGTTTGGACTTATGCGAGAGAAATCACTCATGCTAAACTACTAGCTTAGTAGTGTTTCATAGGATAAAAATATTAGATACATACATATATATTCACGCCATATTTTGTATATTACATACATTACAAATAAAGTTCAATATGTTATCACAGTTTTTATGCAATGCATAAATAATTATTTTATACTCATGCATGCAAAACTCTAACTAAAATTAAATGTATTCAAGATATTTTTCTTTTTCATTATTTATTGTACTCAAGCCCATAATACTTGTATCCGAACTCATCAATAATAATATGAGATTGTCATTCCTAACTTCTTAATATTATCACTACTGACATTTTAAATAATACCATTACCGGCTTTATAAATAATGTTATTACCGGCTTTCTTTCTGATAGTATTATTATCGGTTTTAACAATATTTTGTCATGTATATTTTATCAAAGCTCTAGTTCTAGACTAGGTGCACTAGGGTTTTGATATTATTGTTATTATTACCATTATTGTTGCAATAATTATTTCCTTTACCACTTCTCATAAATATATTTATTTATTGATTATCAAATTACCAATAAGATTAAAATTTCAAACAACTATTAAACATACATATCATGCCACATGAAAAATAGAAAATGCAAATTTCATTCTTATGGTAAATTCCGGCCTTGGGCTTGAGCCTTAATTTCAGTCCATTTATGTTTTGATTCAGATTTTATGATTTTCTATGAACTTTTTGCTTATTATCTTAGCTTGAATTTGCAAAAAGAATAACTGGATCCGAATTTTTTACCAAAAGTTATGGCTAATTTACTGTAAGGCGTTCAACCAAAATTTGCCCAATATTTACATGGTTCTTTCAAATCCGAAATTTTGTAATGAATTTTTGACCTAGTTGCAACCCGAATTACAACTTATGTTCTTCATAACATTTTTAGTATTATAAGTTAACTTTTAATTCCAATGGTTTCATACTAATCCAATTGCCACAACATAAGTTATGATAAAATTCATCAAGACTGTTCCAGTGAATTTGTAATAGGGCATCTATTAGACTTATTACAAAGTAATTAATTCAATAGCCTTATGCAATCCCAAAATTTTCATATCTTAAATATATTCATAAACCTCAACATATACACCAATTTACCACAAAACTTTAAAGACAATAATTTAACACTTAACATTGCAAATCACATGCGTCAACAAACATTACACAATATTTTATGGTTATTATGACATGCAAGATTTCTATCAAAGAAGCATATACCTAATTAGCCTTAATCCTCATCTTTTTCCTTTCTTTTCTTTACTTGTTAGGTGACATTTTCTTTCCCTTTATCCACCACTTGATGGGTACACATTTGCCCACTTGTTTGGCCTTCAGGTAATAAACAAGATTTCATTCAATGTTACAAACAACCAATGCTTATGTATTAATGCTTTTTTTTCTCTTTCTATATCTTTATTTCTTCCTTTCTTTACCTTATTTATGTTCATTATAATCAATAGTTATTCACTCCATTCATCACAAACAAATCAGTCCCACTTATTCTATATTCTTTTCTTTAACATTCATCATTTTCACATTACTTGTCAACCATTAACTGCTTTTAAATATCTTCCTCTTAATTCCCTTTCACTAGGAAGCCCCATATATCCAAATAAGTTTTATTTCTTTAGTTTTCAAGCCATAAAATCATCATTCACAATCACCTTTGGCTTAATTCCATCACTCCCCAACAATCCAACACTTCATAACACAAGATTAAATAACCTCCATACAACCCTAATGTACCAATTTCAAACACAACAATCATTTACATGAGTCTTAAATAGATGGAAAAAATTTGAATTTGAGAAGAAGAAACTCACCTTGATGATACTCCAAGGTAGGCCAAAATTCCCCCCAAGTTCCTCTTCCTTTTCTCTTTTATTCTTCTTTCCTTCTTTCATTTCTTGCTTTCTTTTGCTCACTTACGGTGTAATCTCCTTAATCATTTGGTTTTTCTCTCTCTAAACTCTTTTTTTCCTCTCTTCTAGTAGCTTAAATGACTAAAAAATGGAGGGTGAGGGGAAAAGGAGTGGATAGCTCAAGTGGAAAAAAAAAGAAGAATATGGCTTTGGATAAGTGATGAATTTTTCTTCCAAATTTGACTTTCACAGTAAGATTAAAATTATGGGTCCCACTAATTAGCTTAATTCCTTTTTCTATTGGTTTATTAACTTAATTAATCTTAATTAATTCTTAATTATAGAAAATTCATCTTGTGCCGCAACCTTCTCTACTTACAAATTTTCCTCCAACAAATTCGATAATATCGATTTTATCCATATGGTGATTTTAATTTTTTTTTTTCTAATTCTTGCATCAATCTTTTAATTCCCTAATAAATAATATCCATACTTATTTTTCTTTATAATTTATCACTTTTCTATAGGTCCAAATTTAGACTTCGTTCGGATCGGCGCATCCGATTATAGCCATCTGCGATCGGGGCCTAAATTGTCGGACGTTACAAGTCATCTTCCCCACACTAGTGTGATTTTGTCTTTATAACGAGTGTAAGTGGATGACTACCCTATTTTGTGTAGCTCACGACCTGCTAAAACATTTAAATATGTTTGTGAGGTGTCCCCTCTCCCTAGTACCCAAAAAAAGAATATTTTTTTACTTGTATTTTGGTTATTCACCGAATCTCTATTTATAAGCTTACGTGCATGTATCTAAAAGTTATGAGTTACAAGATTTAATTATGAAAATAAATCACAATTAAACTATATAATCAAGTTAAAAGATAAAGAGATGAGAGATTATAAAATTCAATGGGAGTTATGGACATCCATATATAATAAATATAATAATATTTATAATACTCCTTCTTGGATGTTTATTAACTAGAATATGTCTCTTTAAAATCTTACTAGAAAAAACTTTGTGAGAGAAAAGCCTAGTGAAAGAAAAAAATACATTTTTTGTATAATACACATATGAAGCTGTCTCGTTAAAAACATTGCTAGGAAAACCTAGTGTAATAAAATCTTAGTTAAGGAAAAGAGTACAATGTGTATTTTCTCTCTTTTATAAAAATATCACTTTAAGTCTCTAATTTGATGCATTCTAATACTCTGCACCAATCTTTCAAATGTTGCAGTAGATAATGCTTTTGTGAATAAATCTACCAGATTATCACTTGATTATATTTTTTGAATATCAATTTGTCCACTTTTATCAAGATCATGCTTGAAGAATAACTTAGAAGAAATATGTTTTGTTTTGTCTCCTTTAATAAACCTCCTTTTAACTGTGCTATACATACTTCGTTAACTTTATATAACATTGTAGGAGTTTCTTTGCTTAAAAAAAGGTAGAGGACAAAAAGAATATTTTTCACTTGTACTTTGTTTATCCATCAAGTTTCTGTTTATATGCTTACATGACGAAAAAGATCAATTTTCACATCAAATGATCTCACAGCCATTGATATGCTCAATGGATATGCTTTATCCACATAAAATCTTTTAAGAATTTTTTTTATATAAGCCAATTAATTAATGCACTAAGATCCCATAAGCTAAATGCTCGATTTCTAAATCAAGACAATTTTATTTTTTTAGGAACTTTCATTTCAAACTCATGTTTCAAATAATCTACTTCTTTAGAAGGATCTTCTGGAGTTCTAATATTATTTATCAACATATACAACAACAATTGCAAATTCATATTCTGATTTCTTTATAGAAATACATGAGTAGATAAGATCATTTTTATATCCCTATTTCAACAAATATTTACTTAGACGATTGTATCACATTCGTCTTAATTATTTTACACTATATAATGATCTTTGTAACTTGATAGAATAAACTTTCTGAGTATTTTTGTAATTCAGACATCTTATATCCTTCAAAGATTTTCATATATATATCATTATCAAGATTACCATAGAAATAAATCGTAACAACATCCATAAGGCGTATATCAAACTTTTCATATACTACAAGACTTATAAGATATCAAAAAATTATTACACAATACCCTTCCATATAGCAGACTAATCCCTACTACATAGAGGAGTGCTAATTAACTATAGCATATTATGTAAACTTGTGTCTAAATTAAAACTTTTTCTTAAAGTAACATGTTCATGTCTTTCTAATCATGCAACATATTATAACTCAATTGTTATCATACTTATAACTGTAAATCTATAATCATTAACGTGATTAAAACTATTCTTAGGGCTAAGCATGCCTAAATAAAACCTTATTAGAGAATCCATAACTTAAGAGGAAATAAATCTATTAAATCCTTTACTAATCCTGTCTATCTACCCAAATGAATAAAACATAATAAATATGCAAGAGTTGATATCTGACTTTTCTAATGGATTTGGCCTCATTTTCTCGTGTCAACTCAGCTATCTACTCACTTCACCTTGCGTGTAGGAAACTCATGCACTAAGCTACTAAAAGCTTAGTAGTACATATAAACATAAAAGTTCTCATATACATCTCATATCATAGACCAAATCTGGTCATTCCATTGTAAACATACAACAACCATATCATATGTATATCATATCCTGTTACCATTTACAAGTCACTTGTACATGTTGCATAACCATTTCATTTGTTTAACATCATTTGTAATATTTACGTGGCATACTTTCATATAATCATACATAGAAAGGCATATCATATTTAGATGCACATGTAACATGATTCATAATTATGTCCTCTTTCCTATATTCACATAACATAGTCATATTACACACTTATACCATGCAACAAGTCTTATCACAACATATGAACATGTCAATCGAGAATGAAAATAGAGACAATAATTATACCTAGCTTGCAAAAGCATTATGAACAACTTATAATTACAAATCAAAAAGCATATTGTACTATTGCTTTCCATATAGGAATTTGTTTGTTGATAGCTGATAGCTATAAACGTGTCACACAACTTGTTATCATTAATTATGTCGTTCATTAAAATCAAAAAGCGTACTCGTCATATTGTTACATATCATCATGTATCATCTATATTCATATACAAAAGTTCATTTCAATATCATTTAAGCTAGTATTCTATATGCCATGTGATATGTTTCATTTGTGCTTATAACCCAATACTAAATACACATACCTTAAGTAATCATACTACCAACTGGCAAACATATCACTTATATCATTACAGAAAAATGCATACCTCATATAGGTAAAATCACATATATTATGGCTGGTTTCCATGTGTTTATATTTGTATGACATTCATATCATATGAACTAATTTATGAGTTGTGTACTTAATATTTGATTGCTTGTATTTCTTTTTACGTTTCATAGCCTATAACTCAATACCCGGACTATTCAGATATGGGTCATGAATATAAGTGATCCCTAGGAGCTTAGACCACTCTACTCATCTATTGTATGCTTGTCTGAACACAAAAAGGGTCAAAAGCACTCCTTTAGAGCTTGGACTACCTTGATAGGCAAGTGCACTCCTTTGGAGCTTAGACCAACTTAACTGAGGAAAATATGTGATTGCTGGCAAAAAGGGTCAAGGGCGCTCCCTCAGAGGTTGGACCACCTTGACCAAGAATAATATTATGAAATAATTCCTACAGTACTATAAAAAACCCTGAATGACATGTCATCTATCCCATAACATTCCTAATATGAGTAACTGGGCATTTAAGTTCTACATTTCTTTAACTGTTTTGTATAACGTTCATGTCATTATGTGCTTATAACTTAATTCATATATACACACACTATTCTTCATATCCCTGCATACCATTTTCTCTTTTCTTATATCATATGATCATGCATTAGCATTATAAAACATGTTCTATGTCATTTGCATGTCATTCATGCTTAACAAGCATTATATTAGGTGTACACATGCATGACATAGTACACAGAATCATTTAAATCAATAAATAGTATGTTACAATGTTCATAGGTGTGACCTAAGTAATGACTATCTTTATTCATAACTAAACAGGCTATGCACCAAGTGGTGATCTTGGGGGTGAATTCTGCTATCGATTTTTTGACACAATGATACCAACATCTCTTTTAGGCACAAGACATTGGCTCTATAGTGGTCCAATAGCCACCCAACCTAGCAACACTCTCAATTAACATGCCATAACATGTTCACAATATAGAAATCCTCCAAATCATGGCATAGTTAATCTTTAACTCATAGTAATCATGTCACATAATCAGTTATCCAACCCTTTACCATTAATAGAAATTCAAATTTCCATTACATGACAATATGTATATACTGAATCCATAATTCACAAATCATAACCCCATAGACAACTCATGCCATCTCTATTAATCACTAGTATGAATGCTTTGTCTTGTTGCTCCATCATAGGACCTATCATATATCTTTCTGCTGGTACGGTGTCTGAAAACACTTTATTGAGCATTTCTAGACATAGAAATCCAATCGACGATATATCGAATTCAACACATAAGCTATGAAGGTACCTTAATGCACAAATCACAAAACATATGGATATTAGTTTCCAAATTGACATTTGTATGTTACAATATTAGTAATATAATCTTACTTCATGAATATACGAATTATCGAGACATCAAGCCACTTCATGCATAGAAGTTGGATGATTTCTTCCACAATGACATGAATCTTTTGTTCTTATCTATCATCTGTTGGATACCTAAAAACCTTATTGCTTGTAGGAACTTGAAACAAGCACCCAATAGGCATTCTAGCAATTAGGTTATGCATAATACACATACTTACCGCTCAAACTTTCCAAAATTTCGTTACTTATGATGGGCCCTTGTGGCTTCATAGCTAATGGCTTTGATAAACCACTAGTCATTTTATTATTTGGAGCCTTTTTTACTGCTTTAAATTTGGATTCCTATCAATTATTAATGTGAAATATTAGGACATATGAAAAACGGTAGCGTGAATTATGTTTTAGGATAATATGAGGAATTGTTACCTCTTCAATAAACACAATATTTCATAGCCATTGAACAAAGCTAGCTTTTGCATCCCCAACTATTCGTAGGTATTGAGAAGTCACTGGAAGTTCATCTCTGTGGTGGCCATAAAGTATTTCATCAATGGACACCTTCACATGATTTTCCCTTAAGGGCTAGTTGTGCAACATTACGCTGGGGTATGTGGATGAGCCGTACCATTTGCCATAAACACTTGATAATCTTTTTTATTTATAGTAAGTTTGCACGATGTTTCTTTTTGAAAAATTAACGTTAGCTATTTAATTTAAAGTTTAAATAAAAATGGAAGTGGAAGTTAAAGAATAAATGGAAGCAGAGGTGGTATAAATTTGACGAAATTTAAAACATTACCTTTATTTCTCCAAATGACAATGGTAAGTTAACAGACTAACAACTGCTAGAAATTGGGTGAGTGCCAATAGGGTCCATCTCTTCCTCTATTTCAGGAGCAAATTGAGAGGTCTTAGTAGTCCTTTAGTTTATAATCATGCTCTGAAGGTGAGCGATTTGTGCTTGGAACATTGCTTGTTGTGCATCTAATTCGGCCTTGAATTTGGCTTCTATTAGGCAATGTCCTCTGATGAGATGGAAGTAGATTGCTTGCTATGGCTACCATAAAATGTCTTGATAGGCACTAAACTTCCAACGCCCCTAACACGGCCTAGGTGTTCTGGTTTCTCAAGGGCACGTGCCAATACATTACCATGTCTATCTAGTACCCATATACCTTCAGCAAAATTTTCCCGCAAGTTGTCATGTTCACCAAATAATATCAATATAAGCTCATGCAAGTTATACATATCATTAGTTTAGCAAGTTATACATATCATCTTTTGTACCACTTCTCTTGTCTTATCTAATGGAATTGTATAATTCCCTTCCTTGTTCTTCCTCTTACCCAGTCAAGACTTCAATCATAAGTTGTAACATCAGGGCTCATATAGGATGATGATGATGATGATAAAGAAGATATGGGGTCTGCAGCCATCCACTAGGTTCATTTATTGACATATCCTAAACGACCTAAGTAATGGGGATGCTCATTTTGTGTCGTTATTGCCTTCGCACTAATTCTCTATTGACATAAAAAAACCACATGGAAGAATTCAATATCATGATAGTAAACAAATTGAATGTAAAAATGTGTTTAAGCTTTTAATAATTTATATACCTCATATTCTTCAAATTGATGGACTTGTTTAAACTCTTCCCAATAGTCCGCAGAGATGAAGTCATATAGTTCCCTAGGTGATTTGTCTAGAAATTTCTTTATGTACTTCTCACACAAGTGAGACTTGAAATCCTTCCACCGTATACCCAGATATTTTAGAACAATATCTTTTTTTATCATAAGGAACATTGAACTCTTTTTGCAAAAAAAAAAAACATTCAAGCTTTTTCAGTTTTAGTCACTAGTAAAATCATTTTCATCAAGTTTGTCTATAAATTTGTATGAAAATTACCTTGATATCTTCCCAAAGTGTATCCTTTAAACCCTTCTCGACCAAATTCCATTTTTTTTGTTGTAATCTTGATTCGGGAACGTGCTAGAGTCCTAATATATGAACTGTATGTGTTGTCATGTTCTACTATTGTGTTACCCCAAGAATTAAACTCTATCATTATTTGTTTATCTGCATTCTTCTTTATCTTCTTGAAGGTGGTAGCGCCCCTGGTCTTTTTTGATAGTTGGAAACTGTCTTCATGGGTAGATATGATTTCCTGCAATATATAATATACAAACATATTAGTATACTCCATAATAATTGCAATTTATTTGATAAAATAATAATAGAGTAATTTCTAATCAATACAAACCACATTAACCATGTATGTGGAAAATCTAAACAAACCATTGATAGTGCATTAATTATTGACGATTTTCAATCCATAGGCCTTCAGTATGATCGATACGCATGTAATTAGTATCTAAAATTTCTTCCCCAACTTGCATAGGTAACCTAATAAAAAATGGGGGAGTGTCATCAAACTGATTGTACTCTTCCTCATCTACCACATCTTTAATACCAATAATATGTCTTTTACCTTCAAGAATAATAAACCACTTACTATCTCTAGGATCCATAATGTAAAACACTTGTTTGGCTTGTGAAGCGAGAATGAATGGATCATTTTCATTATCCAATCAACTAAAGTTGACCAAAGTGAATCCTAAATCATCAACTCGAATAGCCTGTCGATTTTCAATCTATTTACATCAAAATAGAGGAACTCCAAATTCATTGTAATCAAGCTCCCAAATGTCTTCAACTACATAATATGACATCGTAGCATCTATTGGTTTTGTGTCTTTAGTATTGGCAAATTCTCTTGATGAAGCTATCAAGGTAACTCCACTATTTTGCATTGTACTTTTACCATCTGACATTTAGTGTAAAAGGTATATCCATTAATGTCATATCTTTCATAAGACCTTACAATCAACCTAGGGCCATATGCTAACCATTTTATGGTATTAGTTACATCATTTGGCACTTCTGACAATCGACACATCACTCGATCTTTAAACCATTCAGTAAAAGAATGATTGTGCCCATTTGTTAACCATATTTCACCTTTTGAAGGATTCAAACACTTTAAAAAAGACATGTTCCTCTAAATATGGATGAACCTCTGTAAAGTGGTGCAACATAATAAGATGTGCTTTGTCACGCATTTAAGCAGTAAGTAATACCATTTTAAATCCCAATTATTCCTTTACCTTAGAGTCTTTCTTCATGACGAGACTTAGGAATTCCAACAAGTTCAATATTTGATAAGTAGTCGGTGCAGAATTCAATACCCTCCTCAATTGAGTAACCTTCTATAATAATACCTTCAGGTCGATATTGGTTCCTCACATACCCGTTTAAGATACCCATAAATCTTTCAAATGGATACATATACCTTAAATATACTAGACCATATAATTTGATCTCTCTCACTAGATGAATAATCAAATGCACCATTATGTCAAAAAATGAAGGAGGAAAATACATTTCAAGTTGACATATAAAAACAATAACATTGGCTTGCAACTCATCCAAATTATCGGGATCAACCACCTTATTACAAATTGCATTAAAGAAAAAACAAAGTCTTGTGATAACATTCTTCACATGACTTGGTAATATACCTCGAATTGCAACTGGTAAGAACTGTTGCATCAAAACATGGCAATCATGAGACTTTATACTAACTAACTTTAATTCCTTCATTGATATGTGACTTTTTATATTTGATGAATATCCATGTGGAACCTTAATAACATAAAGACACTTACAAAAGCTTGTTTTCTCTTTTCTAGATAATGTATAACAAGCAAGAGGAAGATAAGTTTGTTTTTCCTTATCTTGCGATGCTAACTCTAACCATATTCCCGTTGCTAACATGTCATTTCTAACTTTAATACCATCTTTAAGTTTGCTTGGTATATTTAGCAATGTCCCTATTATAGCATCACATATATTTTTCTCCACATGCACCACATCAATACAGTGCCGAACTAGTAAGTATTCCTGATATGGAAGATCCCAGAAGACATATCTCTTCTTCTAAGGATCCTTTTCAGCTTGCCAAACACATTATCTATATCTCTAACCCGTTCATAAACATCCTTTCCAGTTAATGGCAAAGGAGTTGTTCGCATCTCAGCACGTCTATTAGAAAACTATTTTTTTCTTATGGTAAGGGTGATTAGGAGGTAGAAATGTCTGATGACTCGTGTATATATTTTTATGGCAATGATTTAAATGTTGATCCATTGTGTTGTCTTGACAAATCGGACATACTTTTGCTCCTTAGCTGTGTATCCAGGCAAATTCCTATGAGCTGAAAAATCATTTAAAGTGCAAAATATCATGACATGTAAGGTAAAAATGCTTTCATTATATGCATCATACACATGCATATATTTATCCCACAATAGTTTCAAATCATCAATCATTGGTGCAAGATAAATATCAATATCATTTCCCAGTTGTTTGGGCTTTGATATCAATAACGACAACATAATATAATTCTGCTTCATAGTTAACCAAGGAGGCAGATTGTAAACTACTAGAAGAACCGGCCATGTGCTATGTCGATAGCTAAGTGTGCCATGGGGGTTTATTCCATCAGTACATAGTCCAAGTCTCAAATTTCTAACATCACTACCAAATTCATGGAAATTTTTATCAATTATTCTTCATTGCAGAGAATCTGCAGGATATTTGAGCTTTCCATCTTGTTTTCGACCTTCTACATGCCACCTTAAGTTCTTTGCATCTTTTGCATTTGCAAACAGATGTTTAAATCTTGGTATTATAGGTAAATACCATAATACCTTAGCTGGAGGGCACTTTTTTCCTCACAAGAAACTTTTCGACGCTTGTACCGTAACACCCTACACTTTGGACATTAATCCAAGTCCTTATATTTATTTCAGTACAATACACAATCATTTGGACATGCATGTATCTTTTTATATTCCATACCCATAGGATGCATCATTTTCTTTGCCTCATAGGTAGACATGGGAAGCTCGTTCCTATCCAGAAGCATCTTTTACAGAAGTTCTAATAAAGCATTGAAACTCTTATCACTCCACCTGTTTTTTGCTTTCAAGTTATTGAGTTTTAATACGGTGAACAACAACAAAGGCTTTTCAGTATCAGTCAACAATTTGACAAGGTCTTTCGGTCGTTCCATAAAATGTTCTGTATCATGCATCATCTCATCTACACAACCATTCACTACATCATTTTATTCATCTTCAAGGTTATTTTCTCTTTGACTTACAAATTTATTGTTATTAGAACTTGTGTTCGGAACTATACTCTCACCATGCCATATCCAACGTGTGTAACCTTCCTTAAAACCGTGCTTTATTATATGCAATTTCACTATATGAACATTATAAAATATTCTCATGTTTTTACAATTAATACAAGGACATATAATCATTTCTTCCCTTTCCTTCATTTGCGTTTCCTCAGCAATTTTAATAAATTCTTCAACTCCATTCAAAAATTCAAGCGTATTGCATCTACTATATATCCAACTTTGATCCATGTCTAACCACAAAAAAAAAAGGTTCATCAGAAACTTCCTTGCATTAATCTTGATAAATAATATAAACAAGGTCCTTATCACTCCAACCTAACCCATTTTTAAACTTCCAATCTTATTATTGAATACATATCTAGTTTTTTGTCCCAAAAAAAATCCGACAACATTTCTTCTCAGTTCTCCAAGTACACAATGTAAATAGAATATATGTACTCAGAGAACATTAGGAAAATGACACAGATTTTCCTTGAAACCAAAAACCATATATGCATTCAAATCCTAAATGAGATCTGATGTTTAAGAATAGTATCAAACTGGAGACTATTCAAGACTTACTCCTAATTAGTAAATCTTGAACGGGTATCTAGGCTCAACAAATATTTAATCAATACAATTTTGATATTGTTTACATTTAAATTATTCTATTGAGTTTAGCTGCATTTATGACTATTGCTATAAAGCTTGCACAAATCTAGTTAGAAAGTGTTAATTTAATTTAATTTTTAAATTATGAGATATAATTCCTCATATATAGAAAGCAATTAATGATTTTTTTAGTATATGCATTGAAAAATAGGCACTAATATTTGTAAAAACACGAGACCCAAAAAAAAAATCTATGAATGTATTCACCATGCTTATGCTAACCTGAATGTAGGAACCTTAAAGGGCTACAAAGTATGAAATGTAGTGGTAAAGGTTGTCAATATCTATAAAAAAAGCAACTGTTATTAATTGAGGAACAATAATAAAATTTCAAATTCTTCAAAATGTCTTACTTGAAAGTCTGTAGCATCAATAATGGGGTTTAAAAATACAAGGTCCAACAACTAGTTCACAAACAATTTAAGATATGATATTGGGTTAAAACTAATGAGTTAGGCACTACACAGAGTAATACCATGGAAAACAATGTGAGCAAGATAAAAAATCAGCATATAAGAAATATGTAAGGACATTATATTATTCAGTGTATTGAAGAGCTCAATGCATATTTTTTACATTCAAGATAATGATGATTTGAACCAAACCTCAACATTTCCTTTGGTACCCAGTTATTTTGCCTTCTTGAATGGATTAATCAATAAGCTAGTTCAAGAAAAGTATGCTATGTTAAGAATCTAAAGATGGTAAAGACTACTGAGCAAGCATTAAAATTATATTATTCGGTGTAAAATTACTTGCATTACCATCCAACAGTACCCTTGTTAACAAGACAGTAGCCTTGGATATGAAGTTAAAGCACATACTATTCAATATAGTCCTCCTAATAGACTTAAAACCTTATTGGGTGTGGGCATTCTTTCAAACTGTAGAATTGAACATCACTTTCCATATATAATTAGTAATAAATTAAGTATAAAAATTAAGAAGAAAAAGACTCCCACAAGTCTCAAATTCAAACATTATCCTAATTAAACACTATCTATTCTAGCTAAACCAATAATGTTGTTTTTGAATACTAAACAAATTATGTGTTCTTTAA
Source organism: Balakata baccata (assembly GCA_949630135.1). Lineage (NCBI taxonomy): Eukaryota > Viridiplantae > Streptophyta > Magnoliopsida > Malpighiales > Euphorbiaceae > Balakata > Balakata baccata. The sequence goes on from CATIWF010075861.1 coordinate 82,139, forward strand.
GAAGCCACCATTATACAAGCAAATATTTAAATAGAAAAGTCTTTTTTGATTTGGAAATCCATGTGCTTATAATTATGATTTGGAAATCCATGTGCTTTGTCCCCTTCCTTTTATCAGTAAAACTATTTTTACCATTTAAGGTGGATTTCTCTGAAAATCCTTTAACAGTTAGCAAGGCAGCAGTGGAAAAAATGGTGATTGGAGATAAAAATAAGGCCACAGGTTTATGTTGTTGCTTTACAAAACGCTTCGAAAAGCAATCCACCACCCTACAAATAGAAGTTAATTATCCTCCTAGGATCAATGCTAATTATCCCTACACTGATAGTATAATTGGTTGGTAAGTAATTAACTAGGAGAGAAAATACCAAAAATATGTATATTTTTTCCTCCTAAGAGATACTAACCAATTAGTCTATGAGATGTCAAAAATAAAACAAAATCTAAAGGCTAGTTGAATTTCCTCATGATGTGCTAATTCTATACTTCTATTTAAAGTTTGTTGGACTGTACTTAGAATGACTGGGGAAAAGAGTAGTTAAGATGGACTCAACAACTTCAGATCTTTTTAAGATTTAGCTATAAACCATATGGAATGGAATGATTCACATAACCCTTATTAATTTGAGATTGAAAGATTTCATTTTTCATGCAACTATCATAAGTTCAACCAATTATAGGTGCATTTGCTGGCACAAAAAATACACTAACACAATCTTTGAGCAAATAAATAATATATAGAAATTTGACTGACCTATTATTTCTATATTAGATGTGAATTTGACAAAAAAATGCGTAGAAGATAAGAAAATAGCAAAGGAGCCATACATGCTAATTGTTGAAGGCCAATAAAGGTGATGGCTAAAAAAATTTTCTGTATCTATTCTATCCACCAGGGGCTTAGCAAAACCTATAAACATATATAGATGGTTAATTTATTTTGTACAACAAAATAAATAATAAAAGAAATCGAACAGCTTATAAGGAAACCCAAAAAAATGGAAAAAGTAATAAACAAACTTTTAATTCCAGCTGTAAATAGCACAAGATCTACGAATTCACTTTTTTGTTTCAGGAATTCAGCCAAACCTGGATGCTCAAAGACCGTAACATAATTGAACCTAGGTTTTCCTTCACATTCCTTCAAACTCCAATATTTCCAAATTAAAAAAGTTCCATTTGCATAGACAATAATTAATATTTCACAACTAAATGACTAGAAAATAAAGAGACCATATTTGAAGAAACACATTCAAGCTCAAACCATTTTAATCCAACTTTCGTTGCTTGATTTGTAAAACTGTTTGAAGAAATGCTTTCAAGCTCAAAGGAAGGAAATTTGTTCCTTTTCTTTTATTGGTAAAATTGTTTTTACCTAACAAACAAAATAATGTGCAAAATAAACACACTTCTCAACCTCAAAATTTGTTAAAATCTCACCATTCAAAGAAAAGCTAGACTTTCCACAAAAATTGCACAAATCAAACATAACTTTTTCAAATTCATAAATGCGCAATTTGAAGCATGTGCAGTAGACAATTTTTCAGGCACTTGGAAGAACTCAAATGTCCAGTAGATGATGGAAGGGCATATTAGATAGGAGTGTAGAATGTAAGATTCGGTGGGGACAATGATGAAATTTGAAGACAAAACATGTGGTTTTTGCAGCTGGTGACAAGATGAAGGGCTTTGCATCTTAAGGGAAGAAAGAGGAAAGACAAGCTTGAGAAAGAGGGGTGAGCTGAGTTTTTAAAAAAAAAAAATACAAATAGGCAGCAGTTTTTTCAAAAACCCACTGCATAAAGTCAAATCATATACAATATATTTCCTAATGAACCGCTTCATAAAATGCACTTGAATTATACACAGAGGTTTTGTACAAAGAACCGCTACATATACTTATAATAACTTCCAATCTATTTACGAAACTACTAACACACTTTCTTACCCATCGGTTTTTTATACAACCGATGCATATACTCTGTTGTATATAATAGTTTTTGTACTAGTGAATTAACATTCTTTTAAGATACAAAACGAATTCTAATTCTCATCATAGACCATTGTAATTATAACATTACAAGGAATCTCACCGTTTATTTAGATTGCAACTCTTCATTCCGTAAAGTCTCACTAATAACATCAATATGGAATTATGACCAAAACAATATTTAATATTCTGGAATTTCCATCAAGCAATATTGTAACCATTCATTTAATATTGCAAATCATTAATGTGCATATAAGATATTCAAAGTAATATGCATATATGTACAAACCTAAAAAATAGAGCTGTAAACCAAACGTCTAACTCGCTCTTTTGGGTTGGTGGCTTCCACACTATTACCTTTTTCGCCTAACATGAAAATATCATTGAATATTTCATTAATATCATGACTAGAATGAGGTTCATACTTTAATTAGCAAAACTCGAATTTGAAACCCTAGGTGTAACCCTTCAATATCGTGTTTTAATCAACTTAATATTACAAATGACTCTTAAAAGGTTTAAGCCCATAAAAATGTACTTTGGCTGAACAAAATCAAGTGGAACAATGGAAGTTTCAGCCTCCCAAATATGCCCATTCCGGAATTCGAAATCCAAATCTTAAATTCTTGGTCTTCTCATTTAATCTTTGTTTTTACTTGTGATTTTGTGTTTTTAGGTCAAGAAATCAATAGAAATCGAAGAAAATAGGTTCTGGTATGTGTGGGGGTGACGGCTAGGGTTTTGGGGGTCTAATTTCGCATGAAATCTGATAAAGAAGATGAGTATATATATCAGTCCAGGATTGTTGCATGTGTGACAGCCGTGACACTTAACAATGGTGCAGAACGCGACACTTAATAGTGGTGCGGAATGCACCACTGCGATGTTCACGACCGTGAACACCTTGTTCATGGGCATGAATTGTACTTTTATTTTTTTTTGTGTTTTCAACTCTTTTCAATTAGTTTCTTGTCCCATAATCTTTAACCACTTATATGACACTTGATTAAACTTAAATCATGTTAGATTTCACTTATATTCTCACTTATTTTAACTTTATGTCAATTTATATATTTCTATTAATACCTTTTTGTTTCAAGTTAACCTTTAGGGCCTAAATTGCAGGCGTTATATATTACATCCACCAAAGGAGAATATGTTTGTTCATAATCAATTCCAGACCTTTGTAAAAATCCTTGTGCCACAAGTCTTACTTTCATATCTTACAACTTTAATATTTTCATTTCGTTTTCACAAAATATCTATTTCTATCCAAAAGGTTTCACACCTTCAGGTGTTTGAACTATTGGCCTGAAAACTTCACATTTATTAAATAAATCTAATTCAGCATGTATTTCTTTCTATTTCGACCAATCATATTTATTTTGACGTTCTTCAATTGTTTTTAGCACTACATCCTGATTTTCCTTCATCATATCAATTGCTACATTATAAGCAAAGATGTCATCAACAACTATTTTTTCTCGGTTCCATTTTTTTCTTTTTACAATATAACTTACTCAGATATCTTCATTATTATCATTTTTAGGTATATGAATCTCTTCTAGAGATTTATTATTTATTATGTAAATAGACTCCTCAAGAGTTTTTGCCTATTCACTAGTGTCATTTTATTGACTAGCTCTTTTTTGGTTTCTATAAATTTTATCTTTGGAAGCAATTGGTCTACCACACTTCACGTGTATTTTAAACTCATTAGCTATAGCAAGTTGTCATATAAGAACATCAATTTGAGTAGAAACATTTACAACTGGTATATGTGATTTAGTCACTCATTTAAGATCAGTAAATACATCAGGCTGTAAATGCATTATTCTTTGTATTTCTTATTCACGTTGCCTAGTATGAGGATCTAAATGTGTTAAAAATGATGCATTCAACATAATTTCACAATCTAGCTGTTTGTTTCTCACCTAAAATTGAAAAAATTATCTCATCAAAATAACAATATGTATATTATGCTGTGAATAAATCACTAATCAACTACTTAACGATAGAAGGAGATTCAAATCCAATATATATTCTCAACCTTCTTTGAATTCTCATTTTAGTGTGCTGTGGTGGAGCAATGGGAACATATACTGCACATCTAAAATTCTTAAATGAGAAATGTTTGGCTCCTGACTATAAGCCAATTGTAATAACTTATGATATGATGTTGGCCTAATGCATATTAATGTTGTTGCATGCAAAATAACATGTCCCCAAGTCGAGATGGAGAGTTTTGTTTTCATAAGTAATAGTCTTGCTATTAATTGGAGACGTTTAATAAATTATTCTGCAAGACCATTTTGTATATGTACATAGGCAACTAGTTTTTCAACAATTATCCCAACTGATATACAATAACTAATAAAAGCTTGCGTGGTAAATTCACATGAATTATCAAGACGTATAGACTTTATTAAATAATTTAGAAATTGTTGATGTAATTTAATTATTTAAGCAAACAATCTCGCAAACACCATGTTGCGAGTTAATAACAAGCCACATGTGATCATAGTGTAGATGCATCTATCATTACCATAAAATATTTAAATGGTCCACATAGTAGATACATGGGTCCACATATATCACCTTGAATTTTTTGTATAAATGCAGGAAATTCTAATCCGACTTTTGTTAATAAAGGTTGAATAATAAATTTACTTTGAGAACAAAAAACACATAAGAATTCATTGAATTTAAGAATCTTCTAGTTCTTTAACAGATATCCATTTGAATTCTCAATTATTCTATGCATCATTGTTAATCCAAGATGACCTAACCAATCGTGCCAAACAATAAAAGTATTTCTATCAATGAACTTTTGATTCATTATTGCATACATTTCGATTATATTAATTCTTGTATAGTACAAACTAAAAGATAACGCGGGTACTTTTCCAAAATTCATTTTTATTTGAGACTATTGATGTGATATAAAAATATTCTATATTATTGTGATTATAAGTTTCAATATGGTACCCGTTATAACGTATATCTTTTAAACTAGCATATTCATCTTTGATTTAGTTGATAATAAAACATTATCAATCGTGAATCTCGTTCTATTATTTGAGAGGAAATGAATTCTTCCAGAACCTTCTATCAGGTTTGTAGAACCATAAATTGTACTAATATTTACTTTCATTGTAGTTAAATTAGAGAAATATTTTTTATTTTTCAATATAGTATGTGTTGTTACACTATCTACTAAACATATATTTTTGTCATTATTCTTAAAAGTTCTCAACGAGTAAGAAAAATCCATAATTCTTAAAAAAAAAATAAATTGTTATAAGTAATTTTAAAGATATAATATATTATTTGATTATACCAATTTAAATAAATAATAACCTTAAAAAATTATATTCAAATAAATTTAAACATTGCATTTAAACACACATAAATATAATTTTTATCATAAACTTTTTTTTTTATAATATGGATGCTCATTTTTTATTTTGGACATTTTTATGAATCAATCTGCTCATTATCTTATTTAAAAAAATCTGCAACCAGCTGTGGAACTAGATCCCTTAAATTAGGGAGGCAAAGAGCTAGAAATCTAAGTATATGATATAAAAATAAGATTCTAACATCCTTTGTAGGGGTACAAATTTTAAAAAATAATATAAATTTTCATAGTATTACATAATATAGCTCCACCATTATTTGAATATATCTAAGTGCGTCTTGCACAATCATTCAAAAACAAGTCATCATCTTAGTATGCAAAGTTTGTTTTTGCATACTTTTTTTTCTCCTTCAGGGAATTTTGATATAAATAAACTAAATATTTAGGTATACTTTGAGTTCATATCCAATTGACAAAATATTCATATCGTTCCAAAGAACAAGATGATCTTTCATTGTGAAATAATTATACTTTAATCCCTCGTTAAAATGGTGATGAAGGAAAATCTAGGTCTTAGCTTATCTTGATTAGATTTTTTATTTTCTTCTTTGATAATATTACTAAGACCATTTATATCTTAGCAAATTTTAGCATCCAGTATTTATGGCAAATAATTTTTCCATTAGTATCACACGTCATAAACTTTAATTTTATAAGATTTGTTATTAACACTATATATATATATATTTATTTATTTATATATATTAATGAAATTAGAAAACAATAAGATGTACATCTAGCTAGTTAGTATGCTATGATTATGTTTATATCAAATATATAAATATACTAGTCCATATAATATTAATATTAAATAACATATTATTAAAACGAATAATTTAGAATAGTAAACAATATTCATATCTATTCATAAAGGCATATTGACAAGTGCTTATAATATGTTTATAAGTTAAAATCAAATATTAATAAATGACTTAAAAACCTCATTTAATATTTTAATTTCAATTAATTATACCAAAAGTCTTTTTACAATTCGAAACCAATTACTAAAACAAGCTTATAAGTCTCTAAGGTAATAAGGAACAAATATAATAATTATACCAAAAAATAACATGTATTTTTCTCTTTAAACCAACAGATAAGAGAATATATATAATCACATAATATATTAACAAAATAAAATACAATATAAGCACAAAAGTTTATTTTAATTGTGGAAAATGATGTAAATATCAATTTTATGTGTGAATATGAATTCGTTATAATCTATGCATGCAAAAAATTAATTATAACAGTTAATTATCGATTAAAAAAAATATGATTTCATAAAATTTCATGGATGCAAGATTAAAAATACAAACGAGACCTGATTGTATTGATTATCTAGTATAAAGATTAGTAACCAGACAATATATATATATATATATATATATATATATATATATATATATATATATATATATAAAGAGAGAGAGAATAAAAATCATTTCAAACTCTTGACATATAAAATATGGGTCTTTCTATGGTACGCCGGTGCATTAGTTTGTCACTATTTCAACTATTGGACGAATATATATTTGATTTGAACTGTTTATTACAGGTGTATATCAACTATTGGTTGAATATATTATATTCTGAATAATTCATCGTACTCTGTGCCATAAAACATACAAGTATAATTTAAAAAAAAAAAAAACTTTCCTACTAATAGAGAGAGACATTCAAAGATATAAATATTTTGCATATAGATACAATGGCGACTTAAAAGGGGCATATAGGGGCCTAAACCCCTACTTAATAGGTTCAATGCATGAGAAAATTTCTATTTGCTATGTATAATTTAACATAATGTACTAGTATTTTTTTGAAATTTTAAAAATATATTATTTAGTCCATATAATTTAACATAATACATTAGTACCTCTTTTAAGGTTTAAAAATTATATTATTTAAAGTTTTGATATATTACACTAGTACCTCTGTAAGTTTGATTTACTGAATTAATATCTCCTGAACAAAAGAAAATATTCTTTTTTACTAGTATATTATATTTTTTTCAAATATCAAGGGTACTAATGTATTATGTCAAACTATAAGGGACAAATCGTATATTTTTTAAATTTCAAAGGATAGTAGTTTATATTATGTCAAGCTATAGGAAGAAATAGTAATTTTCCCTTAATGTAAAGTTTTCTTTTCTCTGTGGCATTTTCTTCCCTTTCATGGAACATGTCCTTCTATTTTCAAGAAGATAAGAAGTCAAAAAATTATAAAGGACCATTAAATCTCTTTTGGTATTAAAACAAAATCTCTTTTAAAAATAGGGACCAAACTTATTGATTTGCTCTATAGAGCTTATAATATTAGGAATTTTAAAACACTCCTACTTGTGTTTTTCTTGACAATTTTTGGTCACTACAAATTTCTTTGACAATTTTTCATTTTCTTATATTTAGACCATAACTTGCTAACACACCGAAATTACTTAGCATATTTATTACATGGTTTTAACTGTTTTTTAGATTTTCTGAATTAGCGTTTTTAACTTTTCTTCTTTTTTTTTTTTTTAATTTCTAGGCATATTTATTATATGGTTTATTATATTGTATGTATTGATAGAATATTTTTGAGAATATTAATAGATTAAAATTTTAAATTTACAATGGAAGTTTGTAAGTTTAGTCCCTCCCAAACTAAACTTCTGGGTCCGCCACTGCATAGATATACTGCATAATAAAAGTTAAATAAGAAATGAAACCTACTTTATTACCTTAAAAATTGTAGAAAGAATTTGTATTGATAACATATTATAAAAATATATCAAAGAAAATATGTAATGAAGAATAAAGTAAATAAACAAAAAAAAGAAGAGAATAAAGGGCAAAAAGTTTATCTTTCACTTATATTTTGTTCATTCATCAAACTTCTATTTATAGGCTTACATACATGCATTCAAAAGGGATGAGTTACAAAATTTGATTATGAAAAAAAATCACAATTAAGCTGGAAGATAAAGAGAAGAGAGATTATAGAATTTAATGGAAGTTAATAATAATAATAATAATAATAACAACAACAACAACAACAACTATTTCTAACTATACAAGTTCAATAACATAAAAAAAATATATAAACAACTTACAAATTAACAAATATCATACTTGAAAAGTATTTTTCATGAATTTTAATGGATTAACTACTAAAATATTCCCAAATTATTAGATATTTAACAATTTTAGCATGTTCTATAAAAATTTACAAAATAATATACAATCTCTTTTTTTTTTTTTCAAATATAGCTTCCGATCAAAATTTTTGTAGTTTTGTTCTGTATGGTAGCTAGAAAATCTTTTGCAAAAAAAAATAAAAAGATGAGACAACGTCATATTTGCTTAGTCATCAAAACAATAGGATTAGCCTATAATTTAATGAAAAATGAAGGATTAAACTAAATTTTTGCCAACCCATTTCTCACTACAGCAATAACACTCGCCTTGACTGCAACAACAATTAAATTCCTAAAAAACAACCCCTAACAGAAGAAAAAAAAAATTTAATGAATTGTGATCACCATTTTACTTAGAAAATTGGAGAAATAGATCTAACATTAATTGGTATATATAGAAAAAAAGATATATATGGCCATTAAAGAACAATAGCAAGGTTAAAGCTCATGAAAGATCCCTCTCTTTTTTTGGAATCACTTTCGTCTTTTGTATCTATTTCAAATATTTTATAACCAAATAAGAACCATAACCAACTTTTTATTCTTCTTCTTCTTCTTACCTAGCCAAACTAACAACAAAAATAAGACTATATAGGTAACATAAACATCATAATTAAATTTGATGAGTTAGACCTATAAGCATGAACTATAAAGAAATTAATACTAAAATATAATGACCATCACATTCATTCTAATTTGAGTAAAAATAATACCCAAAAGATGGATCAATCCAAAAGTAAAAAACATTTACACAAATAGGGCACTCAATAGTTCATCTTAGTGCAAATACAGGTTCAGATAATAAGTCGCATACTTACTAGGTTCTTTGGAGAGGGAGAGCAAGAAACATAGGCCTTAAGAGAGAGTAAGAATTAAGAAGAGAGATTTTAGTCACAAATTCTGCATATTTTTATCACAAGAAAGGGTTCTGATTTGCCATCCCAATCATCCTCTACATCTGCTGCCTCTCTGCTCACTATATCTTTGCTTTTACTTCTAGTTCGGTGCTAGGTCTTACTTTGATATTGATGATACATGTGTCTTATATAGTGTGTCTCACACAATGTTCTTAAGACAAATCCGCCACCTACCACTGGTATTTAGGTTTACCGATATTTGTCTCCTGAGATACAATAGATATCGAGCAGAAGTTGAACACACAATACTACTCATATTGAACTAAAGTATATCACTCACTCTATCACTTGAGAAGAAAAAAAAATAAAGAAAGAAGAAGATACCTCAAAGGTGTGTATTAAATATGAGATGGAAGCACCTATTTATACTAGATGGGTGGAGATAGGAACTTAATATAATTAAACCTCCATTATGATTGCTCATAATGTCCTTGTAACATACAAATAATAGTGAATAAAAAACATATTAATTTTTGTAACATTATAAAAGAAGAAGCTCAAGAGTCATTTTTCTAGAAAAGCATGTGTCACAACAACAAGGTCTTATCATTCATGGTTAATTACCTACTATGCACGAGTGTGCCGCATGACATGGTCGTGCTGTAATGACACGGACATGTCGCACATAGCTCGTGTCCTACTATTCACGAGCATGTTGATCGACACAAGTGTGTTCCTCCTAAATCCAATTTCCAAAAATAAAAATGTAAAAGTTGTGTTTGACCTAGACTAAAGGATTTCCTCACGACATTCGCATGCGCAAGTCGCGCACCCATGCATTGGCTTATTGGGCATCATAGATTTGCACCCTCCTATGCCAATATACATGAGAGATAGCCTTCCATGCTACTTTCTTATCAATGTAAGAATGCATCTTTCTATATAAATTTATGTCCCAACTTGATATTTTTGTGATGTGGAATAACTCTCACTTTACTTATTTTCACTTTATTTCTCCTTAGCAAGGAGCTTACTTTGAACTTCAATATTTATTCACATATTCACTATTTTGAGCATATAAATACATTAATTTATAGTCCTTATATCAAGGAATATATATACGGGTTATCCTTCCAAAACCGCATTATGGGACCTATCCAAATTACCCTTTCAAAATGAGTTATAATCACAATATTTCCAACAATCCCCACATGAATAAAATTGAGTGAAAAGTAAGAAGAACAAAGCCTTAATATGTGATAGAGCTTGGTGATCGAAACCTGCATAGGATAGGTATATGTTACCTTTTGAACCTTTCCTCATGAAAGTATATTTAATTTACCCAATGTCTAGTTGACATGATGCCATTAAACTGTTTAGCTATTTGAGTAAATATGATATAATCCACATATGCATCTCTCTCGATATAATTCAATTATTATTGTTATGGTCATTTTAGCCCTAAGCATCTGGTTGGTTTTACGAGAGTTTAAGAGAATTGAACTCTATATATTCTCTTTTGAAGCGATTCCACTTCACTCTCATATAAGTGATACCTTATTCATAATTATCATTAAAAGCATATCATAACCTCACTTTAAACCATCATTTATTTTCCTGCACAGTGATCTCACTATGTCTTTATAATTAAGTTATCCAATTGAACCTAGATCTTGGGATCTACAGTCAACTAGGTTGTGTTTCCCTTTGTATCAACTTATTACAATCTTACAGGTTTAAGTCACATTCCTCTCGATGACTTTTCAACTTGCTTTCAGTTTAACCCTTTGGTTAACAGATCCATAATGTTATCCTTTGATTTCATATAATCAATAGCGATACCCCAAATTGAGAGCAATTGTCTAATGGTATTATATCTACAACGAATATGTCTAAACTTACCATTATATATTGTACCTTTCCAATTGTAGATTGATTATCACAATGTATGCAAATTGGAGGCACGAGACTTACCTATTTAGGAACATCTTCTAAGAAATAGTGTAGCCATTCAGCTTCCTCAATGCATTTATCTAATGCAATAAACTCATATTTCATTATGAATCTGGCTATAACAATTTGTTTAGAAGATTTTTAAGCTACGGCTGCAGCTGCTAATGTAAACACATAGCCACTAGTAGATTTTGAATCTTTTATATTAGTAATCCAGTTAGCATCACTGTAACCTTCTAGCATAGCTAGATATTCGGTATAATGTAGTCCATAATTACGAGTATATCTCAGATACATAAGTATTCTTACAATTTCTTTCTAGTGATCAAGTCTTAGGTTACTCATGTATCGACTCAGTTTACTTACTGCATAAGCAATATCTGATTTTGTACAACTCATTAAGTTTATTAGCCTCCCAATCGCATGTGCATATTCTACTTGAGATACATTTTCTCCTTTATTTTTAGACATATAGAGGCTCAAGTCTGCATATCTCAAAATAACTCAAAGGGGGTTGAATTTAGCTTCTAGGAATTTATAGACTTTTAAAATTGACCCACGTTTTTAGAATAAGCTAGTAATAGCTAATGGAGGTAGAGTATACTTTCAAAATCAAAATGAAATTTCAGTAAGTTAAAATGGACTTTAAAATTAGAGAAGTTAATCTACAACTAAAAGAGTTTAAGAAAGATAAATAAATACTTTCAAAGAAGGCTAAAACACAAATTTGCTCCTAAATGAGAGTAAATTAAAATCAATGAGTTTTTCAATATTTTTTCAATCAAAATCATATTTAAGTGAGATAAACCAACTAATTTGCAGCAATATGAAATAGAGATAGAGTGACAAAGCATGACATAATTGATTTATTGTAGTTCGATTTTTCTTAGCCTATATCTACTTCTCAAGATTCAATCGTGAGGGTTTTTCTCCACTAATAACTTTTTTCAAGGGTAAGAGTTAAGCAAATTACAATCCTAAACAGAGCTGGCCTAAGCTCTCACTCACAAACTCATTTTACAAGGCAAAACTTGACAAATACTTAATTAGCTTGTAACCCTATGTGTTAAACAACTTAAAACAAGTTTTCTAGCTCTATTTGTAAACTCATAGCTCAATCACAATTCTATCAAGCTCGAAAGAAAGGAATTACAACAGAAACTAAGAGTCAAAATGAAGAGTATGTAAAATGTGAAGCTCCAGTGGAAGGAAAAGATTTATAAGAGATGGAGAGTTTTTTTTTTTGTGAATCTTATGTTTTTTAACACCAAAATATCTTTCCAACATGTATTTATAGTTTTAGAATAGAAAACTAGATAGTAGATACAAGAAATCACTTTTAGAAAAACTAGCGGCTTAAGTCATACCCAACCCCCTAAAAATATTTATTTTAGCCATTTAGCCCCCTATAGTGATTTTTGGTCCACTTAGCCATCTGAACTCCATTTTTAGTCCACTTTGCCGTTTTTCCAATTTATAAAACCAAACATATGGCCCTTTATTGCTGATATGGCAGCTGACACAGAACCATTGATCAAGTCAAATATTTTTCCTTGCTATATCAGCATTAGGGGGGCTATATGCATGTTTTTCGAACTGGACAGGGGGCAAGACAAATCGAAAAAGGAATTTAGATGGCTAAGTATACAAAAAATTACTGCAGGAAGTTAAATGGCAAAAATGGACATCTTTAGGGGGTTGAGTATGACTTAAGCCAAAATTAGTTGTTATTTTTGTCTTTTAGCAAAAGATTGTCAGTTGCATAATTAGTATACTTTTAAAATACTAGGTTTCTAACTGCTTTTAGCTTACTTTTCATAATACTAGATTTCTAACAATTAAAAAAAAAATTTAACTTAAAAGTTTTTAATACTTTTGAACTTCACTTTTGACACACTCAAATTGACTTTACAAATTTATCTTAGCATACGTTGTTGTTGCACAAATCTTCTTTTCTTGAGAAATACGTGTCTTCTTTCCACATTGCAACTTTGAATTTGAAATTGAAATAATAAGGTAGCAAATTCTAATACCACGGTTTTATAATCATCAAAATTTTTAGGATTTAATCTAATATAGCTTTTGAGCCAACAAAGTCCAATAGGGTCTAGCAATACTTGTATCTTCCTTACTGAATTTGCCAAGTATTTATACACATAATGCGTTTGACTTAAAATTAGTGCATAAGATCTTCTAGAAATCTTAGCATATATGTTAGTCCTATATCTTTTATGTCAAACCTTGACTTTAATATATTGTTGATAGACTTAACCATCTTGTCATTACTACCAATAATGAGCATGTCATCAACATATAAACACAATATGACATAAACATCACTAGTATTTTAGACATAATACATTTATCACACTCATTGATTTTGAAGTCGTTAGATAGCATTGCACTACTAAATTTCTCATGTCATTGTTTTAACAATTGCTTCAATCCATACAACGATTTAAATAATCTACAAACTTTCTTTTCTTGTCCTGGGATAATAAACCTTTCAGGTTGTATAATGTAGATTTCTTTACCTAAATCTCCATTTAGGAAAGCAGTCCTTACATTCATTTGATGTATTTCAAGATTGCACTACACAACAATCACAATAATCATTCTTATAGAATTTATTCTAGTTACAAGAGAATATGTATCAATGTAGTCTAGGCCTTCATTTTATCTGTAATTTTTAATTACAAACATATCTTTATACTTATCAATCGATTAATCTGTCTTTATCTTCCTTTTGAAAATCTGTTTAGATCCTAGTAGTTTACATCCTAGAGGTAAATTCACTAATTTCTAAGTATGATTCTGCATGATAGAATCAACCTCACTCTTAATAGCCTCTTTTCAAAGAAGACCTTCTGAAGAGTTTACGGCCTCGTTATAAGTTTGAAGTTCTGCCTCTAACATGTAGGTCAAAAAATCTTATCTAAAAGACTTTTTTTTCCTTACTCTTTTATAATGTATGAGCGTTATCTCAGTAAGCTCATCCTCATAACCAAATTTCTGAAATTGATCTTGATTCTGACTATTATCAATAATAGCATCATGAGATCGTTTGGAGATTATTTCCTCCTTTGAAGTCTTACAAGGAAATATATATTTAAAGAATGTAGCATTCCTTGATTCTATTATCATATTTTTGTAAATATCAGAAATATTTAATTTATACACAAGAAACTGATAAGCACAACTATTATGTGCATAATTAATGAAAATGCAATCAACTGATTTTAGGCCTATTTTCACTTTCTTTGGAGTAGGAACAACTACTTTAGCGAAACACCCTTACACTCGCAAGTATTTATAGGAGAGTTTTCTCTTTTTCCATAATTCATAAAGAGTTTTGTCTTGCTTACTACAGGACACCTTATTTAAAAAGTAATTAACCAACAATATGGCTTCCCCCCATATATTTTGAGGCAACCTAGAACTTATCAGCATTGTAATTACCATTTCTTTCAAGGTAAGGTACGCTTCTTCCTTTTAGCCGTACCATTTGATTGATTTGAATACAGTGTCATGATCTCATATATAATTTCATGTTGTGCATAGAACTTTCTAAATGGTGCTTCATATTTACCACCATAATCATCTCTCAAAACTTTGATTTTTCTATTGAGTTAATTCTCAACCGCAATTTTATAGAGCTTAAATTTCTCTATAGCATCACCTTTGATTTTAAGTAAATACACATAACAGTATTTTGTACAATTATCTACAAATGTGATAAAATATTTATTCCCACCTCTTGTTTGAACAAATTTTAAATTACATATATCACTGTGAATTAGATCAAGAGGTTCAATTTCTCTTTCAACATTTTGAAATGACAATCTAGTTGGTTTTGCCTTAACACAAATTTCACATATATATTTTGAATTAATATGGAAATTAGTTATATAGTCCAAGCTAATTAACCCTTTCAAGGCATTATAATTAACATGTCATAGTTTACTATAGCATAAAATGGAAGACTCAAACAAATAATAGAAGATGTACTTTCATTATTACGTTTCATAGCTATTAAATTGAGCTTAAAAATCTCATCAATAGCATATCCTTTGCCCACATACATTCCACCCTTAGACAAAACAAATTTGTTTGACTTAAAAACCATTTAAAATCCATGTTTGTTCAATAATGAATCCGACACCAAATTCTTATAAGTATCAAGAACAAACAAGACATTGTTCAAAGCCAGCTCCTTTTTAGAAGTTATCTTCAGTACCACTTCTCATCTACTAGGAACTTTAGAAGTGGCTAAATTGCCAATATACAACTTTTTTCCGCTCTTTGGCTTACAGGTAAAGGAGATCTCACAGTCTAAGCAAATATACCTTGTAGCACTAGTATCAATCCATTATTCCTTTGGGTTAAACCTAACCAAGTTCACTTTTGATATTATAGCAACAATATTGATATCAGAAACATCTTGAGTAATATTTTGCAACTCCTTTTTTTCTCTAAAAACTTGCAATCATAAGCTTTGTGACCCATCATGTTATAATTGAAGCACTTCCTTAGGAATTTTTTTTTAGAAACAGCATCTTTAGGTCTCGTCTTAGGTTCCTTGAATTTTTTTCTTCTTTAAACTTTGTTCATGTTCAACAATGTTCACCTTTCCCTCAGAAGAGTTCAACTCCCTTCTTTCAGATCCTCTATTGTCTTCCTCAATTCAAAGTCTAATAAAGCTCTTCAATGTTCATTTCTTTTTGCTTGTGCTTAAAGTAATTTTTGAAATTCTTCCAGCTATGAGGTAATTTTTCAATTATGACAGCCATTTGGAAGGTCTCACTCAAGTTCATTCCCTAAGCATGAATATCATGGAGAATGACTTGCAGTTCTTGCACTTAACTTACCACATTTTTGGAATCCACCATTTTATAGTCAAGAAAATATCTCACTATAAACTTCTTAGCACTGACATCCTCATTTTTGTATTTCCAGTCCAATGATTCCTCCAGCTGTTTTGCAGTATTAATTCCACTGTACACTTTGTATAGTAATTATACAATCCATTCATGACATAATTCCTACATAAGAAATCACAATGATGCTAACTGTCATAGGTTATCCTCAATTGGATATCTTGCTCATCCTCTTTAAGAGTAGGAATGTCGTCAATCAAGAACCGTGCAAGGTGCAAGGTGGAATGTCGTCAATCAGGAACCGTGCAAGGTGCAAGGTGGTTAGGTAAAATAGCATCTTTTGCTGCCACCTCTTGAAATTCAAGTCATTGAATTTTTTAGGCTTTTATATATGATTCACACATATTGTCACCAATACAACAGAAAAGACAGTTCAAGCAGCAGAAGCTGATGGCCTTGGATACCATTTTAAACATTAGTAGCATTTACTGAGTTCTCCGTCTCAAGAAAGAGCAACAAAAATATTAATATCAAGAATAATTAAGACTTCCAAATACTGAAATTACCAAGAAGGAATTTATCTTAAGATTGTTAAGAGAATGGTATATTGTTAATTTAGTATTCGGACAAAATCACAAGGGAAGGTAGAAGGAAGCAATATTTGAGACATGTGTCTTATATAGTGTCCTTAAATCAAATTCGCCCTATTACTGATGTTTAGGTTTACCAGCATTTGTCTCAAAGGATACAACAAATATCGAGTAGAAGTTGAACACACAATATCTACTTATAGTGATATGAAATACATCATTCACTCTATCACTTGAGAAGAATAAAAAATGAAGAAAGAAGATGTCTCAAAGGTATGTATCAAACATGAGATAGAAGCATTTATTTATACTAAATAGGTGGAGAGAGGAACTTAATGTGATTAAACCTCTATTATGGTTGCTCATAATGTCCTTGTAACATTCAAATAATAGTGAATAAAAAACATATTAATTTCTATAACATTATAAAAGAAGAAGCTCAAGAGTCATTTTTCTAGAAAAGCTACTAACACAGGTGTGTCATAGTGACACGGTACCTACTGTGGACGAGCGTGCCACATGATATGGGCATGCTACAACGACACAGATGTGTCCTTCATATATCTAATTTTGAAAAATAAAAATGTAAAATTTTGGTTTGGCCTGAACCAGGGGATTTCAATCTGACATTCGTGTGCCCATGTTGCGCATTGATATGTTTCAGATCATAGATTTACAACCATTTAGAGATAGTCTTCTATGCCACTTTCTTACCAATGTAAGAATGCACTTTTCTATATAAACTCATGTCCCAACTTGACATTTCGAGGATGTGTGATAACTCTCATTTTACTCACTTACTTTATTTTTTCTTAACATAGAGCTTACTTTGAGCTTCAATATTCATTCACATATTCACCATTTTGAGCATATCAATCAATATATATCTGGATTATTCTCTTAAAATTGCATTATGGAATCCATCCGAATTATTTTCTTAAAAAGACTCATAATCACAATTTTTACAATAGAGCTATGGATAGAGAAGGAGATTACTTTCTGTTTTTTTAAAGCTGAAGAATTAAGATGAAAACTAAGACTAGGGAGAAAAAAAGTGTGAGTTTCTTTTTCAATTTAATCCTTAATTTTCATTATATTACAAACTAGCTCCAATATTTGCTGATTTTTTTTTCTTTTGAGAGGCAGCAATATTATAAAATAAAATAAAATAAAACCACCTTAAGCAAGAGACTCAAGATAATGAAAAAACCCACCTAAAAACTAATACATTAAAAAAAATTCTTATTGAGTTGTATTCTTTTAGTTAAAAAAAAAATTGAGTGTGTATAATTTTTTGCAAAATTATTATATAACATGCTAAAATTGTTAAAACCCCTATCATTTGGATATATTTTGGTAATTAATCCTAATAAATTTGAGTTTTTGAAAACATATTATTATTATTATTATTATTATTATTATTATTATTATTATTTGAGAACTTTAAATAATAATTAATCTAAATAATTGATCATAATATTATTTTGAAATTAATAGAGTTTGAGAATTTATGTAGTTCTAAAATTGTAAAATATTTATTACAGTAAAAGATAGAGTTCAAAAAATAATGAAATTACGTTATTTTCTTATAATGGACAAACTCATTGGGACGGAGTACTACCCAAAAATTTTATCAAACAATCAGCCTAAAAAATCGATACTCGACAGTAGTTCGCCGGGGGCATGTGCCGAGCCTTATAGGGCCTAGCCCCTCTCTAAAAGTCTTATTTTCAAGACTTCATTCAAAAAAAATAAATAAGTAATATTAATAATCGATCGTAGTTTACATTCAAATGCGGATGGCCAATGCTGGTGAATTCATTGGTAAATATGCAAATATTTAGACATTGTAAACTGCTCATCAATGGCGCAGACAAATTCTGAATCCTTGAATCGTTCAAGGATTTGCATTAACAAATTTACACTGCAAGCACCTACTGATGCTGTTGACAAAACTACATCAACAACAGTATTTTGCAAAACCAGCATCTTAGTTGAATCAGTAATGGACCATTATCATAGTTGAATCAGTAATGCTATATAGTCTAACTTATTTTTTACTATATTGTTCTACCTGCATTAGTACTTTAATACAGATTGGACAATACTAATATTTGTAAAATACAAATACTTTGATGCAAATTGGCAGAATATGGTACAAAAATAAATGGAACAAATAGCATTTTTCTAGTTAAAATCATCTCAACACAAAAAAAAAAAAAAAAAAAGCCCATTATATTTGAATGCTCCAATTCACACTCGAAAGAAGTTGACTGCCATTGACAACATTTTCAACTGTAAACTGAACTCACTAATTCCAAGGAGTATCAATATGACACCATTGCTCATCAGCAAGAAACAACTGACTTGGAATGTGTTGATGCCTGAAACTTGGAAAGAGCAGTATCATTTTCATCGTGCTCATCAAAAACTATTGGTCTCCCATTCACATGCTTCCTGTAAAATCAGATAAAATTTTTCTTAAAAAGATTATATGAATTAGATATACCCTTTTAAAGTAGAAATTACACCTCAAACTATTTTTATGTTTATATGTTGCAAATAACACTGATAAATTGACATTTTAAGAAGTATACTCCAATTTTTATCGAAATTTGACACATTATAGACACGTGAGTTCCCCCAAACTATTTAATTTGCCAAGTACATACCAGAATGACGATGAAAATGCAAGGAATTAAAGAAAGCAAGCATACTTTTGTGAGATGAAACTCTCTTCAGACAATGCCTTCTCTAACCTCTCCTCAAATGGTGTAGCATGCCAACTCACTTTCTGGTCCTGAAAACAGTGGATGCATTAGTTGAGTATAGCTCACAGTGATGAAAGCAAGGAGATGATTACAAAAAGTGGTTCTAGAACATACTTCCATGTATTTATTAGTTGAATTTGGGATTCCATTACCATCCCACCACTTTGGGGAGATAATAGAAGATTCATTCTCATTCCAATGAGCAGCAACCATTCCTATGATAGGCCTGTCCATAGGAGTTCTACCGAGACAGAAATTTTTGCCGGTTGCAGTTCCATCAGTTGGATTATCATCTTGAGCTTGTTTTGGCTTGAACCAAGAACTTCCTTCCACCTTCAATTCTTGCAATGAAGCTTCTTCCTCTCCACCCTCTAATTTAGATGTTGAATTTTCTGGCTGATTAAGTGAATCTCTAAGCTGACTTGACAGTTGATAGCTACTAGAATCATCTCCCTGCAGAGCGACATTTTCAATTGGTTTTAGGATCGGATGCACATACTGAGACCTAATCCTAACCTTCCCATTTGTTAAAACATCTAAGCTAGCAGGGAAAACTGTTCCAGGTGTTTGCATCTCATCAGAAAGTTTAATCGGGGTTGGTTTAGGAGAAGGCTTTGATACACTTAAATCCCCCGGAGAACCAGATTTCCTTAAAATGTTGAGCGCATCTTCAGATGAAGACCCTCTGGACGAAGATGTATCAAAGTCGCAGTCAAAGCGAACTGATTTGTTCTTGAATGGAACATTTGTAGCTACAACCAAGGAGAAACTGAAAGTTAAAAATATTATAAATTTAATCCTAGTGAAGCATAGCTGCGGTTATGGAACTCCAGGCCTTACCATCGTTAACAGAGCTGATAGATTTTCTTCCAGTATTCTGCACAATGGATACAGAGCTACAAGAAAGAAATGGAATTCAGCATAAATTAGCCATCAAAAATTTGTGCATGAATTCAAAGGCTTTGAAAACGATAAAAACGTGGTGAATAATTTCATGCGCCTTTCATTGTTAGCACCATTTCCACACACCCAAAGAAAAAAAAAAGAGCTATAATGTACAATTGTTTTCTTTTTGCAAAGTCTTCCTTGACTATTTTCTTGAATGAGGAAGCAGTGAATATAAAGAACACAAACTATTTTCCAAGCAGATCAGAAACCAATCCTCAAGTTGTAAAATCAACCCAAAAAGAAAGAAGAAAATGAAAAAAAAATCACTTCCATGAGAGATATTTTTAAATAAGAAAATACTTTTGTGTTGACCATTCGACAACGATTAATAAGGATTAAAGATTCAACCTGCTAGGTGTTTGTTCAGAAGAAAGTGAACCATGTCTCAACTCTTCACAAATTTTAATGGGAGTAGGAGGTTGATCAATTTGCTCATCCAACTGAGATTTCCTGATAGATGTGTTGGGAAGCCATGAGTGGAAATCGGAAGATTCCGAATCTTTATTAGGAGGAGGTGAACCTTTTAGCTTCTTCGATGCTTTCCGAATTTCATCAGGAGTCTTAGGTAATGTACCACAGGCCTTGAGAAATTTGGCCTGCAAAGAGAACAGTACACAACCAAAGAAAAGATTTATAAAACTATAGCAGTTGAGACCTTTCAGGCAGGAAGACTGAAGTAATATTATCTACAAAGACTGAGAAGAATGAAATACCAATTACCAAATACTACGAGTACTATCAGTAACCAACTCAATAAGAAAGGTTAAAGAAAATTTTAACGAGTTCAGGATCCATTATCATCTCATAGATAAATTGTCAGTCCTTTAACAACTATGCTTTTTTGTTATATTAGAGTTACAAAAGGTATGAACCCTTAATGCATCATGAGACAGAGACTTAATCTCCAAACTACTTGCCAGTGTGACCCAGTATTAATACTATAATATACTGAAAAGTACTATGTATTATGGGGAACAGCCCTAATCAAGGAAACTACTGAAAGCAACAAAATGTTACATGCATTCTTTTCAGCGTTATCGAAATAACAGTCACTCGTATTCATACACTCATATAAGCAGAGACTTCTTGTACGGCTACATGAGATTCCAGCTATTAAATTAGGGACGGACACTGAAGCCACAAGCTTTAACAATCTACTGCTTTCATTTCACGCAAGTTCTCCAAATACATTTTTGATATAATGCATACCTCATCCACTAGCTCCTTGTTGATTTCTGGAGATCCCGAATGATAATTCTTCCCGTCATTGTACACAAAATCCTTTCTCTCTATTAGAAAGAGGATAATATAATGAGCATCACAGAATGAAAAAAAAAAATTAATCAAATAGATTAAGAACATTGAGCATTATTTACCTTCAGATAAAAATAGAGTCGATAAACGATTTTTAGACACCACTGCTTCCTGATTGCAATTTTACAAAACAAATACAATAATTCAGCAACTTTAAGATTTTCTAGGCAATCAAACAGATAATGTTCAAGTAAAAAAATATAAAAGCAATAGAAAAACGCAGATAGGTAAAAGTTGCCTTTTCCTTAAAATTACAGGCTGCATAAAGCGCTTTCATTAGAAAAAAGAAAATGTAAGAGCAAGAAAACAAGAAAAGAAAATAGAAAGAAAGCTGCGAGTACAGCCGGATTAGATCGAACGGAACCGGAGACGAAGTGAGGCCGGCGCCGATCATCACTTGTACGAAAGCAGCCAAGGAAGCAGCCCATGGCTCTTGATACCGATCTGTCGAAGAATCTCAGCACCGATCTAAAAACTAGTCTTATATCTCGATTCAACAATTCGCATATCATATCATCGATCCACAACTTATTCGAATTTCCGTTTCTTCTTGTGGGCTGAAGCGAAGTTTGAACAGAGAGACAGAGGGAGAGTTGTTGGGTCGTTTTTTGAATTTTGAACTAATTAAACGAGGGAAAGACTGTGTGCCCTTCAAAATGAAAGAGAAAAGTCTGGTTAGGTTTGGGTAATTGCTGTAACCCATTCAGGTTTCAGGTTTCGTCCAATATATTAGTTATTCCACCTATTTTCAAAAATATATTATAAAATTTTTAAATTTAGTTTAATATAATCTATAATCATCCCATTAATTTTTTTAATTACATATCAATAAAATATAAAATTTATCCTTCATTTTTTTATTAAAAAATATCAATAAAATATTAAAAAATCAATTTAATATCAAAATATCAAATGTATCATTTTTCTAATATTATATTTTTTAAATTAACAAAATGTTAAATTATCAAAAAAAATAGATAAAGGTATTTTCAATATTTTTTTAGTTAACTAACATAATATTATAGTTTATTAATAGAATAAATATTTTAGTAAAAAATAATAGAAAATATATTTAATTAAATCTAAATTTTATAATATATTCAAAAAAACGAAGGAACAAGTAGTATATTCCACGATATTACTAATTTACCCTAGGTTTTGGTTTATTTGACTGTGTACAGACTGTTTTGTAATCGCCAAGTGATTGGGACACGTCATTGGTTTTTACGTTATTTTGGATTATAATAATAATATTCATAGAAAGTAATTAGGCAAGTGTGACAAATCTTTCTCTGGTTAATTGGTGATTAAGGGAATGTTTTTTCCTGTCAGCCTTCAAATTCTCTTACCAAAATTAGGCTCAGTCAACGATACACTTGTACGTCAAGTATAATAAATGGTTTAAATTATAATATATTCATCCTGATATTATAAGTTCAAATATAGTATGTATCTATCAAGGACCTATAAATTATTACTTTATCCATTTTATTTTAATTTTTAGAGAAAATTTAAAATTTTTATTTTAAAAAAAATCTAAAATTTTATTTATTTATCACTTTTATATAACGAAGGATTTTTTTTTTTCAATTTTACCCTTAATGTTACATAGAATTCAAAAGTCATTTATTGTAAACTTAAATTATACTCTCTCATTATTTATGTTTTCCAATAATTTTTAGTTTTTCAATCGAAAAGTAATTTAATTTTAACTACTCATTTTTTTTAAAGTATCGTTTGGATCGAAAGATTTTAAAATTCATGAATTTCACTAAATTCATGGATTATGAAATTTATAAATTTTAAGAATTCTATCATTTAGTTTGACTATAATGAATTAATGATGTAATTATTCTTACATTTATATTTGGTTTGACGACTACAATCTATGGATTTAACAATTAATTTTTAATTTTACCTTTTTATCAAATATTGATAATATATTATTAATTAAGCATATACAATCAATTCCACTATATATTTAAAAATTTTAAAAATAAAATTGGTTATTTTAAGAGTTAAAAAATAAAAAATAAAATTAGTATACTTTATAATATTTAATTAATTACCAAAAAAAAATTTATTAATAAGTTAATGTTTATTAACACTGTATTATGCAAAATAATAATAATAAAGCAATTAATTGAAATTAAAAGAAATTTAATTTTTGTTTTTTTAGGATTGATCATAGTTTTGGAATATTATTAATTTATGACAATTTTAGAATAATAAAAATTTTGTAACAATCTATTATTGACCAAAATTTATGGATTTTGGACTTTTCCACCTAAGAGGTGAAAAATTAAATTTTTTAAAAATGAAGAATTTTTGTAGATGAGTAATTTTTTAAAATTCATAGATTTTGATATTTTTTAAGCAGTCAAGCGATTGATTTGACATTAATCCATTGATTATTCAAAATTTTTTATTTAAAATCCTTTAAATCCAAACATAGCTTAATTTTAAGGCTGATTAATGACTTTTTTTAATTCTAGTGAAATCTCCTAAAGCAACAATTAAAATAAAATAGAATGAGTAAATTATAAGGTTCTCTAAAAAAAAATCATTTTATTTTCTTTTTAATGGATTTATTTTTGCCCCTCATATTTAGAATTATTATTTGGTGTAAAAAACAAATTAATAATTTTTTGATTTAATTGATTAATTTTTTAATTCTTATAAATTGCTTTTTTAAAATCTACTTATGTTAAAAATATATATTTACATGTTTTTTTTTTCTAAAATCAGTTTTCAATACATAAAAAATTAAAAATAAATTTTTTTTTTCAAAAAATACTTTTTTCAAATATAATGTCAAATAAAATCTATGTAGATATATTGTTTTACTAGTAAGTTATTCTCACACTGTGTTGGATTGTGAAAAGCAAAATTAATAAGCTAAGTATATGGTGTATAAATGTAACAATATGTAGTCTAAATAATAAATAAATACAATATTTATTAGTAGAAATATGTGTATAAGGTAGATTATTTGTAATACAATATCGCTATCAATTTATTTGAAACACATTTTTTTTTAAATTATATATGGAAATCTAAAAGTTATGTTAAAAAAAAATAACGCTAAGATGTGTCAACCTAGTTGGTATTACCAGGTGAGCTTCTAATTTTTGGCATCAAATTTAAAAAAAAATAATGACTAACATAATATTTTAGTTTACTAACGAAATATTTTATTCAAAAGTAATAAAAAATCTTTTTAGTTATTGAAACTGAATTTGAGAAACGATTATAATACATTTCTAAAAATGAAAATATAATTGTGTATTAATAATTACCCTGCTAGAAATGATTAATTACTAAAAATTCCAATAGTAAATTTCTAAAAAACTGGAATGAATTAACTAATATATTCAACTAAAACTTTAAAGATTTTTCTTCATCTATGGATAGGAACAATATTTGATTTCTTGGTTGTTAAGAGACAGTGTGAACCTGTATAAATATTAAGTAACTAATGTTATAGTATAATAATCGGTCATTGTAGAACTTTTTTATGATGTATTTTTTTCGGTTATGCTGTGGTGTCCTATAATAAATTTTGAAATTTGTTTTTCATGTTAAAATGACCATGTGATTATTTTTAAAAATCTTATGTGTGCATTTTCTTCCACCGCTTGATGTGGTGCGCTAGGACAGATTCTAAAGCTAAAATTACCCCGTGGTTATGTTAGATTTTTGTGTTTTTTAAACTCTTTCCTCTGCATTTTGTTCCACCGTTTGGATTAATATGGAAATTGTGTTTAGAATTGCAAGATTGCCTTGGTTTATAATTGGGAAATTGACACAAATATGAGCATAAAACTGCAAAACAATACCTAAGGCCAAAACTTACTGTTACAATTATCAAATTATGCTAAATAAAATTCAAAAATATCAAAATTCATGCCTTAATTGCTGTCTATTAGCAAGCTTATTTTAGGTGTGATTAATTAGTGGGAATAATTGGGAGCAATTTCATTGTTTCCATGCATTTTTGTTTTCTTTTGTTTCCATTTATATATTATATAAATTACATTAATGAATGACCTAATTAATAGTTTTTTGCCACATGATTTTGTTTCCTTATATATATATATATATATAATTATTTTATTATTATTTAAATATTATATATATTTAATTCTATAAAATATTATATATTTAAAGCTATTTAATTATTATATAAATTACATATTATCGTATTTGTAGTTATGTATAGCATAATATAGTATGATCAGTAAAAAATTTATATATTAAAAAATAGTAAATTGATAGGGATTAAAAATAACAAAGCTTATCATGAGATTAATTAGAATGCAACTGTGCAAAGTTATATGTATGGTATTATGTATAGTATATTTAAATTATATTTAAAATATATCAAATGTTTATTATCTAAACAGTGTGTGAATTAAAAAAAATTCTGAAATTATATTTTTAAAATAAAAACAAATTTATCAAACACATTATCTTATTTTATGAATGTTATATGTATATTATATGTAAACATGAATAGCGACAAAAGTTGTATTCTTCAATTATATTCAAATTTGAAATAAAAATAAAACAATTATGAAGTATATGTGAATTATATATGGTAGTTATATAGAAAAATAAGTTTTACATATTATTATTATTATTATATAACTAACATAAAATATAATATGCACAACATCTAACTATGATATAACTTACATATAATAATAATGATGATAATAATAATAACAATAACATATAACATTTAGTACAATTGCAATTTATCTCAGCATAACAAAAAGCATATGATAGGTGTACGTATATGTGAAACTGTATTTTTGTACTTTTATACATTTTTCACACCATCAGTAAGTATAATACCAATTAATACATGTGTAGAATACACATATAATGCAATATAAAGGTTTGTTGTTTGTTTCTAATTCAATACATGTGTAGAATACACAATCAGTTCTAAATTCTATTAGCCTTTGTTCAACACTGCTCATCCCCAATTTCTTAGCTTCTCAACTGTCGTTCGACCTCTCTGCTATTATGTCCCTTGCTGGAAGCACGGTGTCAATTGGCGGTCTCAAGGAAGTGAGCATACAGTGATAATTGCTGAGTTAATATTGGCATAATTTTGGGACATCACTATTCATTGGGGTTAATTGTTCTGCTAATCCACATTTAACAAGATTATGTTAAAAAAATAATCCACATTCTACCCCTTGAGCCACCGTACATGAATTCCCATCCTATAAAGAAAAATAAAAAATAAAATGAAAGATATTAGATTCAGATAACCGGATTATGAAAAATAAAGTCAAGCAATTAAAGCGAGACAAACCGAAAATTCAATTGGCATTCATAAAGGCATAATTGAGTTTAATGTTTAATATTTCAAATATCACCTCCAAATCTTCAAATATATGAATTCTCTGATCACTTGATCCATTACTGGAACAACAAGAAGCCAAAGTGTGATCCAAGCTTGCATACGAACATCTATTCTAAATAACACTTGGTGACCGGTTTAATGAATTAGGGTTAGGGTGTGAAAGAGAGAGAAGGGGTAGAAAATAAATAAAAGTAAGAGGAAGAAAAAAAGAAAGACCAAAAAAAATAAAGACAGATAAAAGAAGAGGAGCAATTGACAGGCTAGGAAGAGCCTAGAAACGTGATTAGTGGGAATAATTGTGGGCAATATCTTGAAATAGAATTCTTTACTAATTTAGAAATGGATTTTATTAGTGGAAATATGTTTTAAAGAGAACCATACTTTTGGTATTTGGATAATTATTTCTTAAAAGATATCAATTTAAGTCATTTTCTCTTTATTTTTTTTCGCTCCAATTCCATATGCAAGACCAAATCTTTCCCCCTTTTACAAATTCAAACCATCTCCCCCTATTTTCACATCAACAGTGCCTGCTTCCAAAATCCAAAAAAGAAAAAAAAAACTCAATAAGCCACATTGCAGCATAAAAAGGAAGAGATCCAAACATAAAAATGACAAATATCATAAGGCCACAAATTTTGGGTAGAAAAATATGAAATGGGACAACGCTGAAAAAGCCGAAGAACAAATATCCAAGACAAAGAAACTTAAAGCCATGATTTTTAACCGATCTATGGAAGAAAAAATCAAAGCTAAAGAGAGAAGAAATGGAGGTTGAAGACAGAAGGGAGACTGCATAAGATGAGAAATGAAACAATTAGGATTAGGGCCAATGTTTTCACCAACAAATGCCCTAAGTGAAAGCAAAACAGTGTTGCACAGTGGAGGAGGCATCAACAACCGAGATGACGTCGTTCCTTTCTTTTATTAAAAAAACTGATGAATTTAAAACGACATCATAATGCTTAATAGCAAAATAACATCGTTTTAGACCAAATAGTTGTAAAAAATAACACTGGCAATTAAAATAGCGCGTTCTGCTATTAGTAGAGCGACATCGTTCTAGTCCAAAGAAATGTGAAAAAGAAAAATTATGCAGCATAAAAAAGAAGAGATCCAAACATAAAAATGACAAAAATCATAAGAAAAAGCTTTAAAAAAAGGAAAATATTTGGGGCAACAACTTTCTGATAGAAAAATATGAATTGAGAAAATGCTGAGAAAGCCAAGGAACAAATCTCCAAGACAGAGAAACTTAAGGCTATGATTTTTAGCTTATCTATGGAAGAAAAAATCAAAGCTAAAGAAAGAAGAAATGAAGATTGAAGAGAAGGGAGACTGAATAAGAGATGGGAAATGAAAACAATTAGGATTAGGACCGGTGTTTTCACCAACCAATACCCTAAGTGAAAGTAAAATGGTGCCGCACAGTGGAGGAGCCATCAGCAATCGAGATGACGTAGTTCCTTTCTTTTTTTCTTTTCAAAGCCGATGAATTCAAAATGATGTCATAATGCTTAGACTAAATAGCCCTAAAAAAACAACGCTGGCAACCAAAACGGCACGTTCTGCTATTTAGTAGAACGACGTTGTTTTAGTCTAAAGAGCTGTAAAAAAAATTAGCAGAGCAAATTTAAAATGGCACTATAGTTGCTACGATACCATCAACATGCCTTCTATTATGTATAAAGATGTTCACAAAAAGGAAAAAGAAAATTCTATGCTTTTATATGTTATAACATTGCTTTGCAGAAAGCAAACCCGTATCTAAATTGTAATCCTCATGGAACCTACTCAAATGTAATACTTTGATGAGTGTTAGCCTTTTAAGCTTTTAAATCTCTTGAATAAGTAGTAGTATACATGGAAAAAATATTATTTACTTTGGTATAACACACTAATACTCTCATGAAGTTTGAAAATTATAAGATTTGTCCACTCTATTTTATCTTTGTTAAATTATATAGTCATTTTATTAAATTTTAAAATATTTACCGATAGTTAAAAAGAATATTTTCTTTTGATCAATGAGATACTGGTACAATATGTCAAACTTCAAGGGTACTAATACAATAAATCAAATTTACAATGTGGACTAGTACAATATGTCAAATTTTAGGGATAAATAGTAATTTTTTTTTTGTCATTTCATTACAATATAACATTTTTTTTAACATAAAATTTAACGGAATGACATATTAATAGATTATGATAAAATAGATAGAGTAAATCGTATAATTTTCAAATTTAAAGAAGGTACCAGTGTATTTTGTCCAATCACAAGGTATAATAGTAATTTTTTCTAAATATAATTATTATTTTTTTCAACTTTAAAATTCATTGGATTTCAATCTGATTTTGCCCAAAAATTTGAAGACATGAATTAGAGACCATGTGGTTCAAGTAATTGAACTCAATATTTTGACCCAAATAAACCTAAATGGATGTTGAGCAGTTAGAGGGAGATGGGAGTGAGTAGCTAATTAAAAATTAAAATCTTACTTATTTAATAAAAGTGTATCAATTTTTGCTTTTTATATGTCTAATGACTTTCAAGATTGTTACTTTTCGGGTTGTCATTGTCCATTTTTCTATTTTTTCTTCTAAACTATTTTTTTTATTCGGTTTATTATATGAATTTAATTTTTGATCTATATTACTCTTTCGCCTACATATCATCATATCATGTCAACAATAATATTGGCATGACATGGTGGCATATTAGCATTGGATGATGGAATATTATATCTTTCTAAAATGCAATGGGCAATGTGAATCAAAAACTAAATTCAGAGACAAATTGGACCAAAAAATATTTTAGAGAGTTAAATGGCAAAATTACAAGGAGTGTGGTGTGCATTACGTCTTATATATATATATATATATATATATATATATATATATATATATTATTTAAGAGCATTTTCAATAATATTCTTTATTTTACTCCCTATTATATTATAAAAAATTCACTCCCTATTTTAATTTATCTTAAAAATTGTATGTACTCCAACAATATTCATTATCTCACTCCATATTTTAATTTTTTATTAATAAAACTATCTAGAAAAAAAATTAAGAGAAAGAGTAAGAGATATAAAAAAGGAGAGAGAAAATAAAAAAAAGATAAGAAGAAAAATAATAAAATATTGCTTATGAGCTTATTGTGGTTTTTAAATCTGATGAGATAAAATATAGATTTTAGAAAGTAAAATAGGTAAGAAGAAAAATAGAGAGATTATTGGATGATATAAAATTCCTAAATATAGGAAATAAGGAAATAATGAAGCTGTTGAGAATGCTCTAATATGTTAACAAATTTTTTCTGGAGAAATTTATATCATTAACCAACTTTTACCTTTTTTTTTTCACAAATATTTACATTTTTTTTAGTTTTCATTTTTATCAAATGTACTTTTCAATTTACCTTTTTTTTTAATTTTTAATTTTCATCTTCATCTACCTCTTCTTCCTTTCTATCAAAACACACAAAATCCTTGGTAAATCCAAATGGGACTGAGTTTGGAGATGAGAAACAACCTACTCAACATGTGATTTCTGAGATTCAATGACAGACAAGAGAGAAAATCCATAGTCTTTGTATTTTCCTCTCTTTATTAGGACAAAGCACCATATAAAGTCTATTACATATTTACTCATATTTATGTAGCAATCTTAGAAAAATTCAGAAAAAAAAATTGAGAAAATTGATCAATTCATATTTTATAAGTGTTTTCTAGATTAGATTGTGTGTTTTTATGCCTTTAATTTATGTTTATTGTTGGAGAAATATGTAATTTGGTGTTATCTTTTGATGTAGGAAAAATGGAGAAAAAATGGAGAAAAAATGAGAAATTTTACTCTGATTGGATAATTTGAGCATTTGGATGGAAAACAAATCCACACAGGAGTGTAGATCCATATGGGCGTGTGGATTTAAAGCTTGGGAGTGTGGATGCATGCATGAAAAAAGGAAGACAAATCCATACGGGCATGTGGATCTACACAACCATGTGGATTTCTAGAATTTTAAAATCTTGTGCAAATGGAACTCTACATTGCAGCAGTGTGGACCCATTTTAAAAACTCTAATTCTAATTAGTTAAGGATAAAAGTTTGTAATTATTTGTTACCTTTGAGAGTGGAAAAGAGTTCCAATTAGAGTAGGACTCATTTTAGATTTCCTAGGGTTTAAACTACGTTTTGGGGGCTGATTTGAGGAGTTTTGAAATCTCTACACTTTTGGCATTGTTTCTTTAGAGATTTGAGTGGTGGAAGAGACCTTAGAAGCCATCTCATTTTGCTTCATCAGTATGAATTAAGTTTGGGGGTTATTCACCATTGAAGTTGTCAAGCTTGGAGCTTTTGAGGATTGGAGACCAACCATCCAAAGGAGGTTCAAGTTAATCAAGTTCAAGGGAGTTTCAAATTCCATTCTTTTCTTCTTTTCTAGTGTAGCTTGTTTAGTTTTAATCTTGGAATTAATTTGACAATGGTTAAAGCTATGCTTGGCTAAAGTTTTTGTTAGGTATTTAGTAGCCATTAGGATATATGAACTTCCCATTTAATTTTTAATGATATTGATTATTTTCATCTTTAATTATGCTTATGAAGTTTTAAGTTGAATGTATGATTGGCCATTATCCATTTGATTTAGAATTGATATCTTAAGGGTGAGTTATTAGATGAACCATCTGTAACTTGTCCTAAAAATTAGGTTGAACGTTAATTATGCCATTAGCTTAGGTAGTTAGCGACTTAAGGCAAAAGCCGTAGGAATCTTGATTCATTGTGCTTCGTGGAATTAAGGGATATATATTATAACTAATGTGCAAACTAAATGCCTAGTTAAATCTCATAAGTAATTCAATCAAGTTTATTTGTCTCATAGTGAATTTATTCAAATATTCATTAGTTAATCTCCACACCATTAAAATTGAATAGAATGTTTAGTTGTATCATTGCGTTTCCATTGACAATTTAAGGTAGTTAAGAGTTAAGCCAAATTGTTCCTTGAGAGATCGACCTCGGGGGTATCTTGCCATTTTACAATTGGCTCATGCACTTGTAAGTACTTAATTTGAGCACATCAAGTTTTTGGCGCCGTTGCCGGGAAAACACAGTTGATTAAATTCTTAGTTATCTTAGTTATCAACGTTTTTGCATTTAGTTTAAACTGTTATTTGCACTTTTAGCTCATGTTCCTCATTTTATTTAGCATTTATCAATCTTTTAAGTTATTGACTACGATTTTATGCTAGGCACTAGCAAAAGATCAAAGTCAAGCGAATCATCCACTCAGTGACAGTATGACTTAAGATTAAGAACTCAGAGGTCAGAAGAACATTCATTTGAAGAAAAAAAAAGAAATACCAGGGCAACAAGAGTTGGAATTTGAGGACAAAGTTGATCAAATACCACCAGTAATGGCTGATCCACCCGGAAATCTCGATCCACTAAGAGTTCCACCATTTAGGCCAGCAGTTGTTGCACAGAGGCTACTTGCCATGAAAGATTATGCTAGACCAATCATTGGTAACACAACTTCTTGCATAATTTTAGGAGGGACAACAAGAAATTATGAATTGAAAAGTATACATTTAAATATGCTACCATCATTCTATAGATTACCTAATGAAGATCCTATCACTTTTATAAGGGAGTTTTATTCCATAGTGAGCACATGTCCTTTGAATTCTCTTGATGAGGACCAGCTACGAATGCGATGCTTTCCATATACCTTGAAGGATAGAGGGAAGGCATGGCTGATGACACTATCCCCTAACTCTCTTAACTACTGGGATGAGGTATACCACAAATTCATGAGCAAGTTCTACTCCCATTAGAAAACAAGAGAGCTTAGAGTAGAAATTAAAAATTTCTACCAGAAAGATTCTGAGACTTTCCATGAAGCTTGGGACCGAATCAAAATGTTACTACTACAGTGTCCTCATCACGGATTTCCACTTCCAGTAGTGACTCAGGCATTTTATGATGGGTTGTCTCAACAATATCAATACATGGTAGATAATGCAACAGGTGGAGCAATGGGAGAGAGAACAGTTGATGAGCTATACAATATATATGAAATGCTCAGTGCGAACTCATAGTAAAAGAGCGTGAGAGGAAGAAAGGCGACAGTTAATGAAATTTCTAGTGATAACGAACTGACTTCATAGATAGCAGAGCTAACCAGGCAAGTTAGGATATTGGTCAACAATAGGAATGCGCCTACAAACGAGGAATGTGGCATTTGTAGTATTTATGGCCATGGAGCTAACACTTGTCCTTCTCTCGATGTTTCTGCAAGAAATGAAATGGAGCAAGCAAGTGCAATAAATTCCTTTCAAACAAGGGTGCAAAACAATCCCTATTCTAACACATACAACCCAGGTTGGAGGAATCATCCCAATTTTGCATGGAGGAATAATGATCAAAGCAAACCTCAATAACAAAGGATTCCACACGCCCAATATCATAATCTTAGCAATCAGTCCATATACCCTTCTCAAGGCCAAACTGGACCGGCAACAGTACCACGGAAGCCTTCTTTGGAGGAGATATTACAAAGCTTTATAGCTACCACCCATGATAAGACTGAGAAGACAAACAGAAGGGTGGATTCTATTAAAGCATCCTTGAAAAGGTTAGAGATTTAAGTTGGGCAAATTGCTGAGGCAGTGCAAGAAAACAAGAAAGGAAAGCTACCTAGTCAACCGGAGCAAGCTAAAGCTATCACGGTGTTTCGAAGTGGTAAGGCATATGATAACAAAGTTGAGGTAGCAACTAATAAATTAAATTCTTCCATTTTAGATGACAAGATGGACAAGGAAGATAAAATAGAACATTTAGAAGCTGGGATACAGAAAGCTAAGCAAAATGAAAAGGATTCTAGCTTGTTGAATGGAGAAAAAGAATCATTTTCGAGCCCTGAATTTCATAAAGCAAAAGAGCCATACAAACCTCCAATCCCTTTTCCTGGCCTCTTAAGGGAGAACAAAAAGGATAAGGAATTTTCTGACATCTTTAAGATGTTCTCTAAAGTAGAAATTAATTTACCTTTGTTGGATGTAATCAGGAACGTGCCTTCTTATGCCAAGTTCTTCAAAGAGTTAACTTCATAAAAAAAAAGGTATGGAAGCAACGAAAAGATAGTGGTTACTAGGACAGCAAATGCAGTTCTCCAGCAATAATTTCCTCAGAAGATTAAAGATCCTGGGAGCTTTACTATGGACATTACCATGGGAGACAAGAAGGTAGCAAGAGCCATGCTCGATTTGGGTGCAAGTATAAATCTCATGCCATATTCCATATATTCACAATTGGGTTTAGGTGAGCTAAAACTGACTTCCATGTGCCTTCAGCTGGCTGATAGGTCAGTTAAATATCCTTGAGGTATAGTATAGGATCTCTTGGTCCAAATCGGTAAGTTAATCATTCCTGTCGATTTTGTTGTTCTTGATATGGAAACCTCCCCCTTTGGGGATAAGGAGCAAACCATTCTACTTGGTAGACCATTCATGGCAACTACCAAAACAATTATTGATGTTGATAATGGTAAGCTATCTATGACTGTTTTGGGAGGAGACGGTTGAATTTAAAGTATTTGATTCCATGTCCTGCCATCTACTACTCCATTTGATAAATGTTCTTACATAGACTGTTTGGACTCACTTGTTTGTGATTTTTATTGTCAGGAAGAGGAAGATAAGTTAGGAGTAGCTCTGAGTGTAAATAAGTTGAATGGGGACACTTTACTAGAGAAAGAGTAGATTAAATGTGAACCCCCTACATTAAAGTTGAAAGAACTCCCCTCCACACTTAAGTATGCTTTTCTAGGAGAAAGAAATACGTACCCAATTATTATAGCTGTAGACCTTTCCCCTAGTGAAGAAAAATCTGTCATAAAGGAGTTAAGAAGACTTAGGAAAGCCATTGGGTGGGGATTATCAGATATTAAAGGCATTAGTCCTACAATATGCATCCATAAAATTATTTTAGAAGACAATGCCAAAGTGGTTAAAGACACTCAAAGGAGGCTTAATCCTAACATGCAAGAAGTGGTTAAAAAGGAGGTCCAAAAGCTTTTAGATGAGGAGATAATTTATCCTATTTCTGATAGTAGGTGGGTGAGTCCGGTCCATATAGTCCCAAAAAAATTAGGAATCACTGTTGTTAAAAATGATAAAGGGGAATTAGTGCCAACTAGGACTACAATGAGTTGGCGAATATGCATTTATTATATGAAGCTCAATTTAGCTACAAAAAAAGATCATTTTCCACTCCTATTTGTTGATAAGATCTTGGAAAAATTATCCGGACATGCTTACTATTATTTTCTTGATGGTCTTTCAGGTTATTATCAAATCTCAATCGTGCCGGAAGACTAAGAGAAAACAACTTTCACTTGTCCCTTTGGCACATTTGCTTTCAAACTGATGCCATTTGGATTGTGCAATGCCCAAGCCACTTTTCCAATGTGCATGTTTTCTATCTTTTCTAATATGCTAGAGGAGTGTATTAAGGTATTTATGGATGATTTTTCTGTGTTTGGAACCTCTTTTGATGCATGTTTAAATAACTTGTCACGTGTGCTTGAGAGATGTATCGAGAGTAATCTAACTCTTAGTTGGGAAAAAAGCCATTTTATGATTAAGCAGGGTATTGTGTTATGCCATGTGGTCTCAAGTAAAGGAATTGAGGTAGACAAGGCTAAGATTGATTTGATTGCTAAATTACCCCCACCAACTTCGATTAAGGGTATTAGAAGCTTTCTTAGACATACTGGGTTTTAAATGCATTTTATTAAAGATTTTTCTAAAATTGCACACCCTTTAACTAACTTGTTTGCCAAAGATATGGAGTTTAATTTTAATGATAAATGCCTTGATGCTTTCAATACTCTGAAAGAGAAATTGACCATGACCCCGGTGATTATGGCATCGGATTGGTCTATACCATTTGAAATCATGTGTGATGCTAGTGATTATGCAATAGGGACTGTACTGGGGCAAAGGGTTAACAAAGCATTATATGTAATCTACTATACTAGTAGGACCTTAGATGATGCTCAAGTGAATTACTCTACTACTAAAAAGGAGCTTTTAGCTGTTGTATTTTCTTTGGATAAGTTTAGATCTTATTTGTTATGGTTTAAAGTTATTATGCATTAAAATCATGCAGCTCTAAGATATCTTTTAACCAAAACCAAAGGCAAAACCTAGGCTTATAAGATGGGTTCTTTTGTTGCAAGAGTTTGATCTAGAAATTCGAGACAAAAAGGGGAGTGAGAACTAAGTTACTGATCATTTGTCTAGATTAATTTCCAGCTTTGACAATTTGTCCTCTAAAAAGGCCATTATAGAAACTTTTCCATGAGAATTTATTTGTTGTTCGTCATGAGCCATGGTATGCTGATATTGTTAACTATTTGGCTTGTGGCATCTTGAGACCTAACGTGAACTTCCAAAACCGGCAGCATTTTTTGTCATTGTGCAGGAATTATTTTTGGGATGAATCATACTTGTTCAAATATTGTTCAAACCAAATCATCAAGAGATGCATTCTTGAGGAGGAGCAGCAGAGTATACTCACTTTTTGCCAAGAGTTGCAATGTGGAGGGCATTTTGGTGGTAAGAAAATAGCCTATAAAGTGCTTCAAGTAGGTTTCTTTTGGCCTTCCCTCTTTAAAGATGCTCATAATTTCTCTATAAAATGTGATAAATGTCAATGAAGTGGGACCATAGGAAAGAAAAATGAAATGCCCCAAAATTATAATTTAGTTGTGGAATTATTTGATGTTTGGGGCATTGATTTCATGGGTCCCCTTCCTAATTCAAATGGTTTGGAATATATACTTGTTGCGGTTGATTATGTGTCGAAATGGGTTGAGGCTATTCCAACCCGCACTAATAATGCTAACATTGTTATGAAATTTGTGAAGGATAATATCTTTAGCAGGTTTGGAGTACCGAGAGCAGTCATTAGTGATGTCGAAAGTCATTTTTGCAACAAGTTGTTCGATGGCTTATTGAAGAAGTATGGCATTACTCACTGAGTAGCTACACCTTACCATCCACAGACTTCGGGTCAAGTCGAGGTAAGCAGCAGAGAGATTAAATCCATTTTAGAAAAGATGGTTCATCCCTCATGGAAAGATTGGACTATGAAGCTAAATGATGCCTTGTGGGCATATCGAACAGCTTAGAAGACCCCTATTGGTATGAGCCCATTCCAGTTGGTTTATGGGAAGACATGCCATCTACCCGTGGAATTGGAGCACAAAGCATATTGGGCTATTAAAGCACTAAATACGGAATTATGCGATGCAGGAGAAGAGAGGAAGCTACAGTTGGATGAACTTGAAGAGTTGAGGCAAGAAGCATATGGAAATGCAAAACTTTACAAAGAAAAGACAGAGAATTCATGACCGCTTATTAATCCGTAAGGTTTTACTTCCGGGAATCAAAGTGCTATTATTTAACTCTCATTTCAAACTTTTCCCAGGTAAACTTAAATCTAGATGGAATGGACCATTCACATTAACTCAAGTTTTCCTACATAGAGCAGTAGAATTGCAACATCTAACCACGGGAGAAAAGTTTAAGGTGAATGGACAACGGGTCAAGCAATATTATGAAGATTCTCTGTGGGTGCCTATAGTGGAGAATATGTCTGTACAACCCCCTTAAAGAGGACCACAACAATGTCTTACCTAGACTTTAAATGTGGCGCTTCTTGGGAGACAACCCAAGTTTTATTTGTTCCATTTTTACTTTATAGCTACTTTAATTTGATTTCTTTCAAGTTATAGTTAATAGCACTATTTTTATATAGTAAATTTTGTAGTTCGTTAATTCCTCTACATGTGGTTTAATATTTTAATTTGCATAATTTTGCAGGAAAAAGACTGATTCAGCATCTACAGATCCACACGGGCAGCAGGCTGCCATGGATGTGTGGATCTATATAGTCGTGTGGCTGCCAAGCAGGGCAGCAGGTTGCCACGGCCGTGTGGATGGCCTTCTAATAAACCCCCTCTAATTTTTTTTTCTGGTCTTGTTTTCTTGTTTTTCATTTTCCCTCTCCCTCTTCTACAGGTACCGATCGGCACCCAGCTCCTCCCTCACATAGCCTCACTGCTCCCAGCGCCACCTCATGGTGCCCAGCACTGACCTGTAACACCTAACCACCTTGAATAGCGCTCCTAGTGCCATTCTGCGCAACCTAATGCCGCCTCACACAGCACTACTAGCCCCGTTCCATGCAGCCGCACGTCTCACTACTCCCTTCCCAGCTCCCCTGAGCACCGCACCTCCTTGCACCATAGCAGCACCCCTGCATGCCTCACAACGTACAGCTCCAAGCCATCCCGCAACACCCCAACAGCCCCTTGCACCCTGCTCTCTATCGAGACCCACCACCATGCCGAAACTCAAGACCTTAGCCAAAAAACCCAAGAAGCTGAAGGTGGAGCCTGTTCCGACGACCCACGACTCTTATCCACCGACTCCCACACCCACAACGAGGACCAAAGACAAGGGCATGTAGATTATGTCTGATGCTGGTGTAGCCATTCTAACTCCAACGCATACGCAGTTAGACATTGCTGCTAAATTTCAAGCTCGCTTTCCAATCTACTCTGAGGAATAAGGTAATGCTTACTATGCCATCTTACTGCATGAAATCATTGTGTCTCGTTTTGTGCATTACGATATATTATGTCTACTTCAATATCTTGATAAGGTGTTAGGTTTTGCTAGAGTAGTGTCTTGGAGTCAATTTATTGGTATGAAAGACCCAACTTATAAAGAATTAATTCATGAATTTTATCTTACTTTGCAAATCCATAATAACTTCACTAGAGTTAAATTTCACATGTTTGGAAAAGAATACTCAGCTGACCTTAACACTATGCAAACTGTGTTTGGCTTTAAGAAAATAGGTGTTTCTAAAATAACTAGTGATTTTCGCTATCAAGAGGTATGGAAATATTTGACTGGCCTTGACACTTATTCACCCATCAATGCACCTAACACTAAATTTCTTGATCTTGTTGATATGGTGTTGCATAAAATTATGAGTAGCGTCATTTTTGGCAAAACTGAGGCCAGTAAGACCAATCGAAATGAATTATACCTTCTTTGGTATATGTATCAAGATATCAAGGTATCTACTGCTCCTTTTGTTTTTAAAGCCATGTAATATATTTTGCATCATACCTCTGCCCCATTGAGTTTAGGCCATATAGTCACTGCTCTAGCTAAACATTTATGTTGAGATGATTTTGCCAAGCATACTCTTACTGAAATCGTAAGCCCTGGTGATTTAGACACTTATGCATTTGAAAGGGCTAAACTAACAAAGGGTACAGGTGATATGGCTAAGTGACTCCCTAGGGGCAAGTCTGTGAAGGGAACATCTAGTACAGGTACACAATCGACAGTCGTTGTCTACGAGGATAGCGATTCCAGTGAGAGTGAAAGTGAAAGGGATGACCCCGTTTTGGCACATTTAGAGGCCATGGAGAATAAATACATGGCACGATGGGATGCCTTTGAAGCTAACACCTTCAGCCGATGGGATGCTATTGAGGCCAGACAATGTGCTATGGAGGAACACCAACGATGCATGGAAGCCTCTCATAAAGCTTTTTTTGATGATCTTCATGTAGCCAGTGACCTTCGAGCAACTGATATTGCAACAATGAGGGGCCAGCTAGATGAATTACAAGAGGAAATGGATGAGCAATGCCTTTCTATTGAGCATGCACAGCATGAACAATCTTATCAAACTTTTAAAATGAATGAATATTTTAGTGTTACTGGGGTTCGCGTTCACTCACCTTCTCCATCTCCTCCTCTTGCTGCTCAGTGATTTTCCACCATCCTCAAGGGAGTGTCCTCTTCTCTCTTCTCTTTTCATTTCAATTTGCTTTCTGTTAGTTAATGTGGACATTGCCTTGGATAAGTGTGGGGGGATATTTCTTATGAAATAGGGGTTGTGGTAGTTAATTTAGGATTTGTTGCTTATGTTTTATCTTTTATAGTTGGTAGTTTATCTTGTTTAATTATGTTACACCTTGTTTAGGTAGTTTATTTTTATTTGTTATTTGTGAAAATTTTTATTTTGTTAAAATGTGTGACTTATTCCATAGTTGGGTTTGTGTGCAATTTTTTTTCTTTCTGATGATAGCTTATGAAAGGATGCTAAGTTATGTCATGGACAAGGTAAAATGATGAATTGGCTTGATGTGATCTTAATTCATTTTTCATATTTTTAATCCAAACCTCTTTAATTTGGTTAGATTGATGTTTCATATATAGAGCATTAGTAATCCTATGGGGCTTTGAAATTGCATTTTTACTGTGGTTATGTGATGAGTTTCTTACACTTACATGCTACCTTAGTATCTATTTTGTGAGTTTTTGAACCTACAAAGAGCATATGCCTATTTTAAGCTCTTTTTCTTCCTTTGTGAGTGTATATATTTAAACATATCACGATTACTCTAGAATTTGCACTCGAATGCTAGTTGAGGCTGCTGTTTATATTATCTAGACACTAAGATGATAGAGGCAATTAGGATTAACTATTTTTAGCTTACTTTTTGAGACCAACCCTATATTGCCACCTAGATAAACCTCCTTTGAGCCTTAACAAATTTTGTTGTTGATTTAACCTTATTTGTTTCAACCCATGTTATTCATTTGCTATTTTACCCCTATTTGTTACCCTAAGTTGTAGGAGTTAACAACAATTAGAAAGCATAATTAAAAAATATATGTGCTTCCTATTTCTTAAGTGTTCAATATTGATATGAGTGATGAAGAATGAGCAGGGTCTAGGGATTTAAATAATTTGTACCCAAAAAAAAAGAGAAAAAAAATAAAAAAATGTAAAAAAAAGAGGGAATAAAGAGGTACACAATGAGTTTTGGCACTGAACATGTATTATGTGACTGCTCTCGTTATTTGAATAAGATGAAGTCACCTAATGTTGGCATAGGGGCACTTGCGTGTGAAAGCTCTGATTATAGTTAATTGATGTGCTCAAATTAAGTACTCGCAAGTGCACGAGCCAATTGTAGAATGACAAGACACCCCTGAGGTCGATCTCTCAGGAAAACAGTTCGGCTTAACTCTTAACTACCTTAAATTGTCAATGAAAACATAATGATACAACTAAACATTCTATTCAGTTTTGATGGTGTGAAGATTAAACTAATGAATTTTGAATAAATTTACTATGAGACACTAAATTTGATTGAATTACTTATGAGATTTAACTAAGCATTTAGTTCGCACATTAATCGTAATCCATATCCCCTAATTTCATTAAGCACAATGAATCAAGATTCCTACGGCTTTCGCCTTAAGTCACTAACTACCCAAGTTAATGGCGTAATTAACGTTCACCCCAATTTTTAGGACAAGTTACGGATGGTTCGTCTAATAACTCACCCTTAAGATATCAATTCTAAATTAAATGGATGGTAGCCAATCATACATTCAACTTAAAACTTTATAAGCATAATTAAAGATGAAAAGAATCAACTATCATTAAAAATTAAAGGGGAAGTTCATACATCCTAATGGCTATTAAATACCTAATAAAAACTTTAGCCAAGCATGGCTTTAACATTGTCAAATTAATTCCAAGGTTAAAACTAAACAAGCTACAGTAGATAAAAGGAGGAGAGAATGGAAATTGAAACTCCCTTGAACTGATTAGCTTGAACCCCTCTTGGATGGTTGGTCTCCAATCCTCAAAAGCTCCAAGCTTGGCCACTTCAATGGTGAATAACTCCCAAACGTAGTCCACACT
>CATIWF010075863.1:0-11213 GCA_949630135.1 Balakata baccata
ATTAATATAATTAGAATAAAATCGTGAAATTCGGCCTAATGAGTTAAAGAAGGCAACCATTTACTGTGTGTCTTGACACGAGCCTTCACATCATTGTTGGACCTTTTTTTTTTTCTATGTTTAATAGCGTACAGTAAGTTAGTCACTATTTTATCACTCTACCAAAAAGTTATTATTTATTAAGGTGGCATAAAAGCATATATTTTGAACATAGGTACTTCTATTGTACATATCGAAAGCCAGTGAATATCCACATATATAACTGTTAAATGAATATTTTATGTTATAAATTATTTATTATTTTGATGCATCGGTATATTACGTATATCATATAATAAATTTTTAAATATATGGGTGATGGTCTTATTATACAAAAGAAACTTTTCATTTGATTGGTATTTTCACCTTTTAAAATTATGGAATATATTGAATTGTCTAAAGTCATATCCAATTCTTTAGAAATATTTGTTTTCGACATTTAATTTTTTGTAACGATTTTTGATCCATTTAGCCGTCTAAATTTTTTTTGTCTAAATTGCCCTCTATTCAATTCATAAAATATGTATAAAACTTGCTAATGCTGATATAGTAAGAAAATTTGTTTGATTTCGTTACTGATGTCATGTCAATTATCATGTAAATAACAATAGGTCATATATTATATTTTACAAACTAGAGATATGACAAAATATACTAAAAATAAAATTGACATGGCTAATTGAACTAAAAATTGATGTAAAGGACTAAATAGCAAAAATAAATATTTTCAGGAGACTGTATATGATTTAAACTT
Source organism: Balakata baccata (assembly GCA_949630135.1). Lineage (NCBI taxonomy): Eukaryota > Viridiplantae > Streptophyta > Magnoliopsida > Malpighiales > Euphorbiaceae > Balakata > Balakata baccata. The sequence continues at coordinate 794 of CATIWF010075863.1, forward strand.
ACCATCCATATATATTAATAAATTTTTAATATGTGTATAGTGCATGTAGATAGTAATTATAGTTTATTGAGCTTTCTTTTTTTTTTTTTTAAGAAACTTATTGAGCTTTCTAATTTAAAAAAAAACATATGTAACAGCAACTTGAATAATGAGTTATATCATATTATATATAAAAGTGAAAATAGGGAAGACAAATAAATTTACCAAAAAGCTAACATAAGTGTATTAGTTAATTGGGTTAATTTTTTTATTTACTAATTAAATTTATTACTGAATAGTATTAATAATTCATTAATTAGAAGTTTAATTCTATTAGAACTAAATAATTATATTTTATATATATAAAAATCCTAATGTCTAACATTTTTTTCCTTTAATATTATTAATGAAAAACAATAATATTATTTTATTAGTTAATTGGGTTAATTTTATCATTTACTAATTGAATTTATATTAATAATTCATTAATTAGAAGTTCAGTTCTATTAAGATTGGATAATTATGTTTATATATAAAAAAAATTAGATAACTAATATTAAAAAATAAATTAATAAAAAATACTAATGTCCAACATATATTTTTGTTCCATGCATACTATTAGTGAAAATTTATTATTTTTAATTATAAATAAGTGATAATTATAAATAAAACTATAACATTTAATCTGATTTTTAATTTAATATCCAATATTTTTTTAAATTCTGTGAATACTATTATTTAAAATTTATATTATTATTTTTAATTTATGAATTACAAATATATGATAATTATAAATAAAATTATAATATTTAATCCGATTTTTAATTTTACGTACAAAAAACAAATATTAAAGAATAAATATTTGATATATTTAGAATTATATAATATATCTAACTTTTATTATTATTATATTAATAAATATTTGATAATTATACTTTGATTATTATTGGCCTTTTCTTATATCTTATTCTACTTTCACCTTATTTATGTTTATAATTAAGTAGGAGAAAGTTTAAAAGAAAAGTTTCGCAATATTGGAATAAAAAAAATTAGGAATATAATTCAATAATTAATTTTTCTTAATCACATACAAAACAAGTTTAGTTTTTAAAATTTACATGCATAAAAAAATATAATTTACTTTTATATAAATTATAAAAATAAAATATAATTAACAAAAATTAATATTTAATTAAATGTGACTTAATTACATGATAATTAAAAGTAACTAAAATTAATTTATTGGACAAGATTATTATTATATATTTAATAATGATGAATTCAATTATTAAAAATCACGTACATTGCACGTGGATGATTAGGAATATGGAAGACAGACAAAATGATCATAAAATACTTACTACTTTTATATAATTCCATTATATTTTGAATGACAATATGCTATAATTTTTTTTTATGTGCTTTCATAATATTTTTTTATTAAATTAAATTTTCTTTATTTTTAAATTTACATATCTCCTTATTCATACTTTTATATATAGTACTATAATATGATTATGAACTCGTATTATAACTCATATTAATTTGTCAATTATTAAAAATTATATATAATTCAAAATATAATAATATTGATTTTCACTAAAATATTGAATTTATATAATGGTAAGTCCATGCACATACTAAATAATATGAATTTCAAAATATTGAATACAATTCTTATAAGTTATTTGAAAAGTTATAATTTCTTAACAATTTTTATATATTTCAATAATTAATTTATTTTAATCATATACATAATGAGTTAAGTTTTTAAAATTTACTTGCATAGTATAATATAATTTACTTTTATATAAATTATAAGAATCAAATATAATTAATAATCATTAGTATTTAAATTAAATGTGACTTAGTTACATGATAATTAAAAACAACTAAAATTAATTTACTGAACAAGATTATTATTATTTATTTAATAGTGATGTGTCTAAATTTTAAAATTACGTGCATCGCATGAAAATGATTGGAAACAGGGGAACAAAGAAAATGCTTATAAAGTACTTATTAACTCTATTTTATATATAATTTTTAACAATTGATAAATTAGTAATTTGAGAGATGGAAATAATGACCGTAAAATACTTAATACCTCTATTTTATATATGACTCTTAGTAATAAGCAAATTAATAATTTTCATATGAATTATAATACGAGTCAAATATGTAATAATTATATACAACATAGCCAACCTAATCGTATTAGTTAATATATTTAATTTTATCATTTAATAATTTAATTTATTAGTAAATAATATTAATAATTTATTAATTAGAAGTTCAATTCTATTAGAACTAGTTAACTATATTTTATATATATATATAATATATAACTAATATTAAAAAAATAATTTAATAAAAAAATTATGAATGCACAGTTAAAAAAATATAATAGACAAAATAATTTATATATAGTAATAAATTAACAAACATATACAGTAGGCAAGATAATTAATATCAGATAATATGACATGTTTTTTTTTTTTGTAAATAGTATGATATAAGAATCAAATATAATTAACAATTATTAATATTTAAATTAAATGTGACTTAATTATATGATAATTAAAAGTAACTAAAATTAATTTGTTGGACAAGATTATTATTAATATTTATTAATAATGATAAATCTAATTATTCAAAATCACGTGCATCACACGTGAATAATTGAGAATAGTGGACAAACAAAATGACCATGCAAAGTACGTTATGAAAAACTAATTTATGCTAAATTACAAAAAAAATTGAACTTTACACTTTATTATAGTTATGGTCAATTTTTTAAAAATTTGAGTTTAATTATATGTACTTTAAATTTTGTAACAAATCTTGTCTCAAATAAACTATATCTCATTTTGAGCTTACGTGACAATGATATGGAAAAATATTAAAAATATAAAAAATGTCTTGCAAAAAAACAATGATATGGAAAACACAATAAAACTGATATGAAAAAATTGTCACGTGTATAAAAATCAAAATGGTATCGTTTTGAAAATAATATTTGTTGAAATAGATTCATCAATATCTTTCTCAAAATCATCATTTTCTCAAAATATATTTCGTTATAACACAGTTTGCCTATTTTTTAGTCAAATGGTATTGCTTTAGTTTAGGTGAGAGAAATAATTTGATATATAAAATGGCGTCGTTTATATTTATATACTTATGTGAAAAAAAAAAATTCATATCAATTCAATTGTGTTTTCCACGTCATTGTTTTATATTTTTAATGTTTTTTTATGTTATCGCCATATAAAGTTTGAGCGGAGTATAATCAAGATAATATTTGTTACAAAACCTAAAGTACATATAATTAAACTTAAATTTTTAAATAATTGGCAACAATTGTAATAAAGTGTAAAATTCATGATTTTTTTGTAATAAATTCTCATATTTATTCTATTCGTGTTAAAAATGTTTTTGGTTGATCCTCCACCTGGTTTGGCTCTTTGGTAGGCCTATTGCATAAATGAAACCAATTCTTATCAATTTGTTATAAATTGATGTCAAATTTTTTTATTTTATTATAATTTGGTATCAAAACTTTCAAAAATTTTACAATTTAATATCAAAGTCAAAATTATAGTAAAAAAAAGCTGATGTAGCATGTTCACTGACTCACGTGGCATGTTAACCAGTTGATGTGATATTTTTACATACTGACACATCATATTTTTTACTAAAATTTTGATTTATGTACCAAATTATAACAAAATGAAAATATTTAGTATCAATTTGTAACATTTAAAAGGTTTGATACCAAATTATAATAAAATGGAAATGATTTATATATTTATCCCATTCTTTGGTTATTTTATTATTTGTGTAGTTTCTTATTTGTGCTAGTTGTATTTAGTTGTGCATAGTTTCAAATATTTCCAATATGTTATGTAACGCCTGTTATGTAACATTTAATTTCGATACCGATATGGAATATGGTATGAAATTTTTTTTACAAGTTATTTATTTAAAATTTACGATGCTGACAGACAATACGATTTGATTCAGTCTGATATCATTACACCGATTCTGATTTCAATACAATACACGAAAGTGTTATTTAAAACTGTGATTATGAATATTTGTTCACCTTTTTGTAAAAAAAATGTTATGATTAATATTGTTAATAATCTAGATATAATTATTCAACTTAGCTAAATTTCTTTATTGTTTTAAAATGTTTCGTTTATCAGTTTAGTTTGTGCAATTCACTAAATGAGATTTATTGCATACATTAAATTTTTTTTTTCCATTTAGCTTTTTGCGATTGTACATGAATCGCTACTTATCTAACTTAAATTAACTTATTTGACAAAATTAGTTATTAAAATTTACAAACATCCTTCAATACTTTTATCAAAATTTGAGGGTAATCTCGAATTTGAATTTTTTTTTTTTATCATTTATTAATAATGGTGGGAACTTATCACTTTCATAGTAAAGTTATATTATATTGTCATATACACTAAGGGGTCATGTGATATATAAGATAGTTTAGTTAAGTCATACGATTAATCATTAATTCCATATTTGGTTCAAAAAATTATATTTGATTTAGTAATTCTATAGACTTACTAAACTAATAGAATGATGATTAATTAAAACATACTTCCTCATATTTTTAGTAATCCTTATCTAATGGGATTACTAATCCCTACAATATAAAATTATAAATCTTAAACTACCCTTGCGTGGTTGGATTATTATAGATATTTATTTATTTTTTTGTAGTTTCTCATTTTTTGTAGAAAATTTCTTAATTTTTTATAGTAAATAAAAATACACAAATAAATATATAAATTCACTAAATGTAAATATGGCAGCTTAGTGTAAAAGAGAATAAAATAGACTCTGGATATTGTCATTTATAATCTTCCAATCACTACAATTTTTTGGACAGTTTCTAATCATAAATATAACATCCATTTATTGATAATTAAATTATTTTTTGCATCTCTCTCTAGATTAACACTACCGAACAACATAAAATTATATATATTAGGGGTGGTAGATTGGTGGATTAGGGTAAATCTGGGTTGGGTACAAATAAGTCGAATTGTTTACAATTCATTAACTTATTTACTATCCATTTAATTTATTATATGGATACTCATATCTATTAAACTCTAACACACATTTACTCATTTAATATATAAAAATAATATATCTAAAATTTATCCGGGACTTATATTTATTTTATCAATTTGAGATTCTAATCAGAGGAATTTTAACTTAAAATTTTATTCACAAACTTGTCTTTATATGCCTTATGTCTCAGTGTGCTCGCTCACAACTCGCTCATTAAATAAAAAATTATAAATTTATGATTTTGCCTCTCTTATCAGGTTCACTCAATAACTTAGTATCACAAGTTTGTATACTAATTATTTACTTTATTTGAGTCTGTAATTAGACTTCGATTGCATTGGTATTGTTTCGATCATAATATATTTAATTTCCGATCGTCTTGACTTATTTGAGTTCAATTCGTGTGCATCAATTGGTGCCCAAAATAGAAAAATGTGAAGTTTAAACGTGTAATTATTTTTTTGAAAAATTATGTCAAAAACTTCAACATTAATTTTTTGATAGTAAAAATAATTAAATTTTCCAATAAAAACAATAATAAATATATATTAATTACAAAATCATATAATTTATTTTTATTAATAAAAAATTTAGAAAAAAATCATATAAAAATTATTAATACGTTAAGTAGTTTTTTTTTAATTTTATAAAAAATTTAATAAAAATTTATAGTAAAAAAATTTAAGTTTTTTTTTTCTAATTTATATATGGGTTTAAATATGTATCTATATTCAACTCTAACTCACCGTATATTAGTGGGTTAAAATGAGTTGAAAACATTTATAATCCATTTATATTTTAACTATCCATTTATAACTCCTACCATAATTTAAATAGATAGATATAGGCGAGTTAATGGGTATATATATATATACCCATTAACTCGCCTATATCTATCCAATAATGATTCAAATCTAAATCCATAACTAGTGTAGCAAATATTGAGAATATATATTAATAATGATAAAAAATAAAAAATAAAAACTCAACAAATTTTAAATTTTGGAAAAATGATATCTAAGTAATTTATTTATTTTACTAATTTATTCAATCACTTAAATTATTATATCAAATATGAGATTACAAATTTGGAGCTAATACTATAATTAAAATATATATATACTAAATAAGGGTTAACTTAACTAATCATAAGACTTAATTAAATATAGTATTAATACTGATCATATGGCTTAAACAATATGAGAACTAAACGGACAATAAACTTTCTAATAAATAAAAAATAAATAAAGATTGACAAAATAAATTTATTTTAATCAATAATATATATGGTCTAATAAATTTTTAAAAATTAGATAAACAAGCATATGAAAAAGTGTAATAAAATAAAGAATAATATATGAAGAAGAAAAAGAGAATATGAGAAAGTAAAAGAAGTAAGAAGGAAATAGTCAGTTTTCATTAATTGTAATACATATTCATAGGTGTAGAAATGTTATAAAGATATAGTTCAATTTGCATAAAAAATCTATTTATAGAGATAATGATAAATATCTAACATAATCCAACTACTACAATATTATCATTAACACTCTCCATTAGATGTCTATTACATAAAATATGTCTTGTTAAAACCTTACTAAGAAAAACTTTTTAGGAAAAATCACAGTGGAAGAAAAACAGTACATTATTTATGTAGAAACTTGTGTCATAAACTGCCTCATTAAAATCCTTGCTAGAAAAATCGAATTGGACAAAACCTAATCTAAGGGAAAAATAGTACAGTGTATAAAAATATCCCCCTCATGAAAACATGACTTCTAACAAAGATTTTTTAATCGGCCATGTCAATTTTGTTCACTAACTTCTCAAATATTATTATAATGAGTGATTTCATAAAAATTCATTGTTTTTAAAGGTCATGTGTGAAAAAGAACTTTGGTGAAATGTGTTTGGTTCTATCTCCTTTAATGTATTATCTTTTGAATTGTGCAATACAAGCAGCATTATCTTCATATTGTACTGTTGGACTTCTTTTATCAAATGAGATATCACATGTTTCTCTGATATATTGGATCATAGATCTCAACCATGTACACATTTTACTAGTCTCGTGAATTGCAATTATTTCAGTATAATAAAATGATGTGACAATTAAAATTTACTTAGTAGAACGCTAAGATATAGCAGTGTCACTATATGTAAACAAGTAACATGTTTGTGATCGAAATTTATGTGAATCAGACAAATATCTAGCATATGTATATTCAATTAATTCAGACATTAAGTTTTGTGAATAAAATAAACTCATATATGATGTACCACGTAAATAACGGAATACCTGTTTTACAACATTTTAATATCTTTGAGTAGGTGAGGAATTATATATTGCTAGTAAACTCACAGAGAATGCTATGTCGGATCTTATACAATTAGCAAGATATATTAATACTCTAATAGCACTGATATATGATACTTCTGGACGGAGTATTTACTCACCATCTTCTTGAGAAAGAAAATGGTCATTTTTCACATCTAAATATCTAACAATCACAGGAGAACTCATTGGATGAAATATATCCATATTAAAATATTTTAATATATTTTTAATATAAGTTGACTAATGAATAAAATTTTTTTCAAATAAATGCTCAATCTGCAGGCCGAAACAAAATTTTATTTGTCTTAAATTTTTCATTTCAAACTCATTTATTAAATAAATTATTGTTTTTGTCAACTCTTTCAGAGTCACAATGATGTTTAAATTATCCACATAAACCACAATAATAACAAAACTAAAATTTGTTTTCTTAATAAAAACACATGGATAAATTGGATTGTTAATATATATTTTCTCCAAAAGATATTTACTAAGGCGGTTATACCACATTCATCCATATTATTTTAATCTATACAAGAATTTTTGTAGCTTAATTAAATATATTTCTTGAGATTTTGAGCAATGCTTCAGGTATTTTTAGTCATTCAGAGACTTTCATATTAATTTCATTATCAAGTAATTCATATAAATAAGTTATAAAAACATTCATAAGTTGCATATGGAGTCCTTTTAAACTTGGCAAACTAATTAAAATCTAAATATAATTACATTCACAATTGATGAACACGTTTCTTCATAATTAATGCCAAGTGTTGCTTTGTATCATAATTTCATTTTTTTTTTGTTATGTTTACGTGTCCTTTTAAACTTGCCAGACTAATTAAAATCTAAATATAATTGCATTCACAATTGATGAACACGTTTCTTCATAATTAATGCCAAGTCTTGCTTTGTATCATAATTTCATTTTTTTTTGTTATGTTTACGTACAAAAACCCATTTATAACATATCGGCTTAATATTTTTAGATGTAAAAACAATTGGTTGAAAGACTTAGCATTTTTCTAATGAGTTTAATTTTGTCTGGATTGTATCTTTATATTTAAACCAATCATTTCTTTATCGACATTCATTAAAGACTTAGGTTCAATATCCTCACTTTTCTTTGCAATATCAATTACTATTGCATATGCAAATATATTATCGACAACAGTTTCACTTTGGTCTTATATCTTTCTTGAAATGACATAGTTAATTTGAGATCTCTTTATTTTCATAATTTTCTGCTATTTGAACATCTCAGGATTTACTTTCTCATGTGTTATAGGCTTTCTAGGAACATCAATAATTTTTGAATTGTCACTTTGTTTATTTTGTTTCATTTTCTTTCTTAGAATTTTATCATTGGAACCAGGTGGCCTACCATGCTTCTGGTGTGTTATGGACTCATTTGCTATAATATTAATATGTTATCCTATTGGAATATCAATTTTAATTGGAACATTTTTAGCTGGTATATTTATAGAAGGGGATTCATATCCAATATATATTCTCAATCTCCTCTGATGTCCCATTTTTGTACGATGTGAGGGGTAAATTGAGACATAAACAACACATAAAAAATTCTCAAATGGAAAATATTTTACTCTTGATCATAAACCAACTGTAATAATGAAAATTAATGATAACTAGTCGGTTTGATGCGTTTAAAAATTGTTGCATATCCTTTAGCAATAATTGAGAGATTTGTTTTCATAAACAATGATCTAGCTATTAATTTAAAAAATTTAATAAAAGATTATGCTCGACTATTTTGAGTATGAAAATGAGATTCAGGATGTTCAACAGTGTTTTAAATTGGCATGCAATAATCATTAAAGACCTTAGATGTCAATTCATCATCATTATCAAGACGAATTGTCTTAATAGTATATTCTAAAAACTGTGCTCTTAATTGAGCAAGTAATCTAGCAAATGTTAGATTTCGAGTTGATAATAAACATATTTGTGACCATCTTGTTAATATATTTATTAACACTATAAAATATTTAAATGGTTCATATAGTGGATAAATTGCTCCACAAATATCACTTTGTATACATTCCAGAAATTTAGGTTATTTATTTTGAAATTTACTTGGTAAAGGTTTAGTAATCAACTTTCCTTGAAAGCAAGCTGAATATAAAAATTCATTAGATTAAATAATCTTCTAGTTTTTCAATGAATGGACATATAAACTCTCAATAATTTTTCACATCATTGTTTTTTTTAAATAACCAAAACAATCATATCAAATAAGAAAAGTATTTGGGTTAGTAAACTTATGATTTACTATTACATTTGTTTCAACTGTACACATACGTGTGTAATATAAGTCAGAGGAAAAAACATGTAATTTCTGTAGCATACATTTCTTATTCATTACAAGGGTTGTAATATAGAGATATTCAATATTTTTCATATTTGTAGTCTCAATATGATATCCATTTCGGCAAATATCTTTAAAACTAAATAAATTTATGTGAGATATTGGAAAAATTAATATATTTCTAATAAAAAAGTATGTATTTCTAGATAGAATCTTCAGCTATTCTTTTACTACCAGATATTGTATTAAAATAAGTTTTTCATATTATTATATAAGAAAAATCATCGTTTTGGCGTGATTTTGTTGAGATTATTGATTTTCTTATTTGATTGTACTTCCAAAACTCATAGCATTCCAATGTATTTTAGAATCTAGTATCCATGACAAATAATTCTTGCATGTAATATCGAGCGCCAAAAACTCAAATTTTGCCAAATTAGACATTGTCTATATAAAAATAATAATATGTTAATTAGTATATATCTTTTAAAGACTTATAGATCATATCTTTAGTTATTCATGAACATAAGATATTAATTGAAATACTAAATTTTAGGATGCCGAGTTCTTTAGGAATTTAGGGTCATATTTTTCTGAAATTTATATTTTAGTTATTTGTTTAATTAGTTCTTTAAGAACAAAAACTAATACTAGTTATTCATAAACTA